>JANSTX010007925.1:0-19715 GCA_027564355.1 Penthetria funebris | reverse complement strand
ATTGTATGGTCATAGGCGAATAGAGTCCGTTTCATTATTTATAATTTGGCCACTTTTATTATTTCAAATATAACCGCAAATAAAAGTGGCCAATTTATAAATAATGAAACGGACTCTATTCGCCAATAAATATACTAATTTTCAATGAATGTCATTTATGTATGCGCATTCATTTCTTATTTTTTTTGTTGACAGTAGTCAAATTTAATATAAACATTGAATGTTTTGAAAAGTTGAAACCAAAAGTATTTCTTTTAAGTGATTTTGCAGCCAGATAAATTGCATGAATTTGGTTATTATAGTTATTATCTCTCTGGATAACATTAGATATTTGGACATGTTTAGCAACAACTGAAAAATTATATGTTAGTCCAATGTATATTGATTTATTAATTGATTAATCGATGGAATTGATTAGACAGAGGTGATAAAAAAAGTGACTGATAATAAAACAATTATAATAATATATTGTTCAAAATTTAGGATATCAAAAATTTCGATAATATAACTAAAATCGAATTTATGCTTGTGCAACCATGTGGCATGAAACTAAAGATGAATTAGAGTTCTTAAAAAGTATTATTAGATTAGATTAGATGGAGATTAATGTGCAAGGCGTGTTGCTAAAAAATATTTACAAGTTGTTGTTCCCGATTATTACGAATTTAAAATTATTAGTTACATATCCTAATTTATTTTTATATAAGTAGATTTTTTATAGATTTGTGGCTTAATATTAAATGAAAGTAAGCATTTTGTATAATTGGTAATGAATGTATAGTGTTGGACACTAAATTACGTATTCAAAAGCCTTTTTGTTGACAATTCAGGTTAATCGTTTCATAAAATTAGTGGTGACAACCATAGATGATGAAGCAACAGATGTTTATCAAACAAATAAAATCCAGCACCATATGGTGTCGCATGTAATCTACATGTAATATCTACATGAACATTGTTTAATGAAATAACCAATATCGTAAGAAGAAAAACATATTTATTAACATTTGATGATTATACTGATTTTCAACCAAATGCTGTTACATTGCTAATTGATTTAATGAAAAAGAATCTTAATTTAGGAGTCGTTTGTGAAAGAATTCATCCAATTGGTAGCAGTTCAATGGTATGGACTAATGGTATGCTACTGAACACTTGATTGGTTGTGTACTTTTCAGTCCTCTGTCCTCTTTATTATTTAGAGGAAAAGCATTAATTTTATGAAAAAATATATAACAAGATCTGATTATGTAGAATATGATCAAGGTGAAGGTCGATGGTAACGTACATTATTATAACAAAGAGACATTCATTTATTTCAATATGCCGTTATCGGTACCAGTGTCTCTTCAATGACTTTAATTGGAAATTACACACTATGGTGTTTGTCATTCGATCGATGTCCAATTATAATTCTTAATGTATTTATTTGATATGCTCAGTTTGGTGAATCAACATCAATTATTACTCATACGCTCTTCGTCACTTTAATTGTACACTAGGTCTGCATATTATCGAATAATCAATATATATAGAATCTAATATTGATGCAATGTGGTCCACCTTCAACGTATTTCATGTACGATAATATTGCCAAGTACATTTAATTTTTAGATTTAGATTTTGATCTAAATTATTAAAACAATTGGTAGCCGGTCGTCTATCAAGTATGTACTTTGAAATACTTTAACCATGTCTATTATGCTACATATTAAAGAATTTTGTCTAACTGTTCCTTTGTTGTGTTTGATATTAAACTGCCATTAGTAAGTATGTAATTGGACGTTCTGTTCTGAATTTAAACTATGTTGTATCAGAAATGAAATATTTTCAAACTATTTACGCCTATCCTCATCGTATGTACACTGCATAGCTGCTAATTACCAATACTTCACTATAAAATTTTTAAATTGCAAATTAACATGTTTCTCGACAACATTGACTCTTATATTGTTGCAAGTAGAAAAGTAGAAACTAAATAAGTATTCTGAATACCAACACGCAACACTATTATTGGTACACAAAAAGGAAATTAGATGGTAAAAATATCCGGTACATACTAAAAATGAGGGAATTAAATATTGCCTTTGATATTAGTGTCTATATGATTAGGAAAACATAGTAGCTATTTATTTATATTCAATTAAAATGGTTGAAAAATTCCAAAGTAAACTTTTAAACTTAACTTAGAACTCCATGAATTACATCTCAAAATTTTTAGTTTCTTTTCAAATAATTTATTTTATACAAGTCCACAAGATGAGCCACATAAATCAAAAAATGGGTAATTTTATAAAGAAATCATTGACAATGTTACAAGAACCAATAACTTTAGCTGATGTTATTTTACATCTTTGTGCGGAATATAAAATAAATGAACCTCATCCAGATTTTATAAAACAAATCCTTAATGAATTAAGGCATGATGGTTTGATTGTTGAAGAAAAAAATAAATATTTTAATTGTTACAAAAAAAATAGAATCATTGGCGGTGGAAATAAGAAAAATATTTTCACATATTCAGCATCATCTTCATCATCGTTTTCAAATTCTTTATCATCGTCCGACTCAAATTAATGTTTTCCTTAATCACAGGATTAAGGAAAATGTATAGAAAATTTTATAATAAAATAAATGTTTGTTAATTAAATGTTTACATAAATGTAATGTAATGTATTTCTTTTTAGAAAATAAAAGAATTCATTTTTTTTGTATTCTGTATTTGCGATATTAACTGTATAATCAGAATCTGGAATTCTGATTACAATTTGACGTATAGTAGCCACGTGAAATGACGTATTCTCAAATTGGTTATCGAAAATATTATATTTCTTTGACATCGAATAAATGGATCAATTAACATTAATTTTAGTGTCCGGTAATAGGCGGCTTGTAATATGCATCTGGCCAAATAATATATCAAAGCATCATTTTTGAAGATTATCGAATTTAACAGGTATCGCAAGACATGTTCTTAAATTGGAATCTTTAGGTTAATAGAAATTCAATTAGTACGTAAATTACATTACGAAGAATCGTCATTAGAGTAGTAACTGATGAAGAAAAATAAAAACACATTTTCTGAATTAAATTTTAGAAACTTTTATTAAAATTAAAATGAATTACAATTTAATTTCTTCAATTTAAATGATGAAAAGCAATATTATAATTATGTGAGTGTAAATGTTTAAGTTTAAAAGATTATGTTAATGAACAAAATAATAGAAAAAATTAATTAATTTTTAACACAAACTTATCCTTTTAAACTGGATAAACCAGCTCTCATAATTTCGTCAACTAATAATAAATTACATGCAATGACCGAACATGAATTTAGAATTTGTTTTTTAACAACATAATTATCAAAAACACCCATATCAATTGGTTTCATTGCTTCACCGGTTGTCAAATCCAGACCAACTGGTTCCGAATTCAAGCGATCTTCTTCTTGCAATTTAACAATCACATCTTGTGCATCAAAACCGGAATTAACAGCCAATACTTTGGGCACAACCAATAGTGCTTCTGCATATGCTTGAACGCCAAGCCGTACCTTACCTTTAACCGTATCTTTGAATTTCATTAATTCATTGTAGGCACGTATTTCAAATGCACCAGCACCAGGTATTAAACATTTATCTTCAATGGCATTATTAATGGAACGTAAACCATCACGTAATGCATCTTTTATTTGTGCCAATGTATGCTTATTTGGACCCTTCATTAAAATTGTCACCGATTGTGGATTTTTACAATTTTCAACAAATGTATATTTTGTTTCGCCCAGTATATGCTCATAAACTAGTCCAGCATAACCTAAATTTGATTCATCGATATCATCAAATGAATTTAATGCAATGCCACCGCATGCTAATGCCAAACGTTCCATATTACGACGTTTAGCACGACGTAATGCTAAAATGCCTTCTTTGGCCAACATATCCAATGACATTGGATCAATACCCTTTTGATTAATAATAACAAATGTTTTATCGGTACCATTGCATAATTTTCGCTTTAATTCAATGACTTTTTTAACACGTAAATCGATAAATTCACGTTCGGCTAACACAAATTTTTCCCGTTCATCGGTTGTCTTATAAAAGAAACCGGAATTAATTTCCGATTTTTCATATTCCATTGAAACATTACAAGTTAAAATATAGGCATTTTCAATACGTTTTGGCATATCTGGATGCCTAGAACCATGATCTAAAACAAGACCCTTTACCAATTGTGTGTCCGTTGATGTTTTATGTTGCATTTCCATTATTTCAACCATATGTAAATCAATTTGTTTATCTTCTTGACGTATTGCCAATATTGCGTCAACACAAACATCAGCCAATACATCTGTTAAAATGTTATGCACTTTTGTACGTATAGATGTACGTGCAATTTCAATAAGATTTTTCTTATTAATCTGGAAAAAAAAAAAAAAAAAACAATAATTATTCTATTTATACATTAGAAATGTATATAAAAAATTACTTCAATGGGATATTTCATTGTGTCTAAAATTTCTAGAGATTTTTCTCTAGCCTTATCATATCCCTCTGTAATAATACGTGGATGAAGACCTTCTGTTAGATAAATATCAGCTTGTTTTAATAGTTCACCAATTAAAATAACGGTTGAAGTTGTTCCATCACCGGTTATATCATCTTGAGCTGTACTAGCACGAGCTATTAATGATGCAGTTGGATGTTGAATTTGCATTTCATGTAATAAAACATTACCGTCTTTTGTTATTTTAATGTCACCGGCACCGGAGACGAGCCTGGAATAAAAAAAAGTAAGTTTTTGATAAATCAATGCAATACATAAAATTACTTTCAGTTATTATCAGATAAATGAAATTCAAAAATAATATGTATTTGCAAAAATTTTATCTTTAAAATGGCACTGATATTTACTACATAAATCTGTAAAATATAAAGTATTTAACTACATATATTAACCGATGATAGAATGATGGATATATCTGTAGAAATACATTAATTTGAACTGGGAGTTCTTCAATTTATTAAAACAAGGACACACAAAATGTACTCGAATTTAATACACAGAATATCTTAACGTAGTTCGTCACAGGGCGTGTATTGCATTCCTAAACATATCGTAAATGATCAGAAAAATAACAATTGCTGGAGCATTCTATCAGTGTTGATATATTAAATATTTTTTTTTTTTATAAAAACTACAACCGGTGTGGGCGAAACATAATTTACAAAAAAAAAGAAAAGATAGATCTTTATGAATCATAAAATGAGGTTAGATTGTCAATATAAAATATGACACCATCTGCACAAAATAATGATTTAAAACCATAAATTGAAATAAAATTTTCAATTTAATTTGCATTCAAAAAATCAATAATAATAAAATCAATAATTAAACGATTTCAAAAGTTGCCAAATTCCACTGCCATGTGATTTTTTTTTATATTACTTACATTTTCAATGTTCCTTTTGGTCCAAAATTAGTTTTCATTGCATCTTGAAGTCCTTTTGAAGCCGAAATATTAATTGCTAATGCCTGAGCGGCACGAGCAAATTCAGCTTTAGGATTTAATAAACTTATCGCTGCCATTATTCAAATTAAAATAATAATACTTTTATTTAATCGATACTTTATTTTTGGGAATATTCGAGATTAAATACAAATTTGTAAATTAACCACAAAAAGCACGAGACAACGAACACACAAAAGAACTTTTGACAGTAAAATAATTGTATGAAGACAGACAAATGTTAAATGCAGATTGTTTCGAAATCTAACAAAAGTTTAAAAAAAATACATTGACTTTTGCTATGTTCCACGAATTTTATTATTCAAAGTAAATAATAAATAATTATATTATAAACAATTATTTTATTCAAAATAACTAAACACAATAAAGTAAATCATATAATTTGTCATCTAACACGATAAAAAATTGGGGATAATGAAAAAAGATCGTATCGGGCTTGATGGATACATAGCATTTTGTGAACAATATACGGTAAAATTATTTTAGGTTAAAAAACGAACAATTGCATGAAATATAAATAATCGATGTCAGTATTGTGTGACACGCGTCGATAAATAAATAAATTTTCTTTTCTTTTGTTGTTACAAAATAAAATTTGGCAAATTTCTTTGTTTTTTTTTGTGTAATTTACACTTTTTAATAATAACAAAATGGGTTTATCAGATTGGGATAGTAAGTGAAAACAAGAATATATATGAGATATTAATGTGGCATGGATGATTTGATTATAATTGCACATATATTAAACAGCATATCCACTGTCTTGAAAATGTAGTGTAATCTTCTTAGGATGTAGATAAATGAACTATGAACTTGCAATAAATGATTAATAAGTCTAGTGTTTAATAAGCATATAGAGTTGTAAATATATAAACTATATATTTAGTAAGTTAAAAAGATATAATCGAAGTACTTCAATATGATTCGATCAATTCATATTCAATCTATTGAAAATTTAAGAAGTGTGAATTGACCATGCCATAAGCATTTACAAAATAGCCCCTTTAATTGTTGTGCAATCAATTTTTAAATTATACAAATACTTGTATTTTAAACAAGTTTAATTAAATCAAAATATATTGCAAGTTTTATTAAACAATGAGTGTATTTAGTATCATTTACAGTTGATGATACGATCAATACGTATCTCTACTAAATCATTGGAATTTCATAATCTTCATCATAATCATCATCTGAACCTTTACGTCTCGAGGGTGTATAGGGCGGCACCAAATGTAAACTCAAATAAGTATAATTGAAATTTTCCAACTGGAAAATATAAAATATAGGTATAATTATCCAGTTATACATTTAAATATTTCAGTAGAGTAGTGCATAAATCATCAGCTACCTAATTTGTTGTTGAATTATTTTTTCAACCAGTCGACAAACACGATATTAACATTATCTTTCTAGCCTTGATGGCAAGCCAATACTGATATATACTGTGATCGAGTTACCAGTGATACCGCGTGATTTGTTGAGTAACCTTGATAATTATCTGCCTCTCGGTTCGTCACCAATTATCTTAATCTGTACAAAATAAGGTCAAATGCGGGCGGTTATAAAGATGTTAATTTTCTGTTTGAAATACATATGTAATATTATACAATTCCAGAAAACACTAATATAAAGTTAATTAAACGATTACTACTATTAATCATAATATTGAATAATATTTCAAGTATTGAGACAAACTTCTTGTAAACATATATTGCAGGACGGAGTCTGTGCTGACGGATAATAAATTCGACAATTATCTAATCTATATAATTTATTTTAGGCCTTCGTAAACAAGCAAGACACTTGGAAAATGACATCGATTTAAAATTGGTAGCATTTAATAAAGCTGGAAGTGGTGGTAGTGGTAATTTTAATTTATCATCAACAGATGATACAGCACCATTATTAGATAAGTCTGTATTTGATTCACTATCAGTTGAAATTGAACATATGCTTGTTCGAGTAAGTCTTTTATTATTTACTTCAGCAAAACATTTTGATTATTTTCTTCAATTTTATTTTATAGTTGTTGGATCTTAATGATAAAATGTCCGAATTACCATCAAGTGGTACAGCAATGATGCATACAATCAAAAGACACAAAGATATTTATAATGTATGAATTTTATTTATTTATATTATTGATGGTGAATGATGTAATTTAATGTAATGTTAGTGTACTAAGAAAATATTTGTTTTAAATTGAAGTATTTCTATATCACATTCTGTTTTAATTGTTTGTTGTTACACCACATCTCCTAAATATAGTTAAAAATTTCAGTGTTAAAGAATGTAAACAATTTGTATGGTACGAATTCTATATTGTTTTTAATTTGCTAATTTTTTCTTAAACATTTGTGCATCAAATTCAATTGATAATTTGAATATATTATACTATTTAGAAACATAAATTTAAATTATATATTTTTAGAGCTATAAGTTAGAATTCAATAGAATTGTAATGCATTACCGTTCAAGAATTGAATACGAAGCTAATTATTTTGATTTAATTCAATCAAATAATTCATCGTCACCAACATATGGAGCATCTTCTACTTATTCTTCAAGTTCAGCTTTAAATGATCGTGGCTATAGAGATGCGTATCTAAAAGAGAGTACACATTTAACTAGGTATTGTATTTTTATAATATATTATAGCATTTCGCTAAATATTATTTTATTTTTTAGTTCACATAATTTAGTTAATGATCAAATAAATATTGCAATGGAAACCAAAGATAATTTATTATCACAACGACATCAATTTAAGAGATTACAAACACGATTTAATGACATATCAAATCGGTTTCCTTTAATTTCAAGGTAACTTCTGGTTGATTTATAAATAAATACTTTAAAGATTTTTTTATAATTAAAAATCTATTTTTTTTTTGTCATTCTAGTTTAATGCAACGCATTAATATTCGAAAACGTAGAGATTCGCTTATACTTGGAGCAGTGATAGCAATTTGTACAATAATATTGTTATTTTATGCATTTCATTAAATAACGACTGTAACTTATTATCTACATAATATTATTTACTGAAAAGTTTAAAATAAGAAAGATTATAATATTTTTAATAAATTATACTTGATAAACTATAGATAAAGTGATATATTATTTTTATTTAATATAAATTTTAGTTTTTTTTTGTTAGATCGAAATTGTAAATAAAAATTTAGTTATAACATAAATAATAATAAAAATATGAGTTTATTTTAATAGATTTGATATTATTTTAATTTTACAATAATTATTTAAGTCTGTGACAGAAACTCAAATTTGAATAAATTTACTAATATTTTTGAAATTTGTATCAATTTACAAGAAAGTGTTGTGGTATCGATATTATAGGAAAATTATGTAAAATATGCGTCTTATAAGAGTCTACCTTTCTTAAAAATATGAAACAATTATTACATGTTTCACTGTATATTTTAGAAATAAAAATTTATAGGCAACACTTCGATTGACTAACGCCTAATAAATATAGTATATGGTCCACGTAAACCCTAATGACTATACTCTAATTATATACTTTCTTAATACGCTATTTTATGTAACACATCATCGATACATGTCCTTAATTTATATATTATGCACTCAAATCTTGATAATTATTAGCTAAAATAAAAAATCAATTCCGAAAATAATATACCAATAATCTGATCAATTTTAACATTAAATGCATTGGGGGAATTCATCAGATCCTAAATAAAATAAATTAAAATTTATTATATAGCGCAAAATACAATCAAAATATTGCAAAGACCTGCATTACCACGAACCATAGAAAAATGATGTACAATTTTAAATTAACTTTTACTTTGCCGCCAGCCACATTATTTAAAATAAAAATTTCAAATTATTAAATTGTTGAGTAGCCATTGAATTAATTTTGTTTTTTTTGCATTATTTATTTTCTACATTATTTTCATTTGTTTTATTTTAATCCCTTTTATTTCACATGTGAAATGCACACAAATAGAATTTCAGAAAGCGTTAACTAATCTTTATAAAAAACTAATAATTAAAAACAATTGATTTTATTTTAATCAAAATCACTATATTTTATATATAATGTAGTAGGTGAAGAAAACAAAAAAAAAAAAAAATAATTAATTAAAATAATGGATATAAAATTGGAAAAACAAAATTTACTACACAATGATACATTGATTGTTAAAAAGCAAAAAATTTATATTGATTTGAAAAATATTAAAGAAAATTTAATTAAAAATAATTTTGTTAAAAACAATTGCAATAATAATTGTGTTTCATTAAAAATTAAGGAGGAAGTAAAACTTAAAGAAAACATTATTGATGAGAACCATAAAGAAGCATTACAATTTACCAATATCAATAGTACAACATCTTCATCAACACAAGCAGCATCATCTTCAGTCACATTATCAGAAGCATCTTCAGTTTGTTTGGACACTATTAAAATAGAGGAAGATTTTAAAAAATTCTATAACTTGGATGTAAATTATAAAGCAACTACTGAATCCAATCAATTATCATCAATTATAAATATTTTTGACATTAATTTGGAAGAATTTATAGGTAAATCTTTAAATTACGATTCATACTTTGATTGCAATACTGATGATGATGATGACGATAATCGCGAAATTAACTACACCAATCATAAAAGTATTTTAGATGATGATAATGATAATAAAGAAATTTTACAGGAACATATTCAAAATTGTTCTAATTTTGATAAGAAATTAACAATTGAAAATAATAATAATAATAATCAACTCATTAATAATTTGAAAACCGAAAATTTTGAGAAGATCCCACATTATTTGAAACACATTCAAGTTAATAATAAAATTGTAAAAATTTGGGAATGTGGCATTTGTAATCGAGAATTTCAACATCAATATACATTAATAAGACATATACCAATTCATACGAATGATCGTAATTTTAAATGTAATGAATGTGGTAAGACATTTCGTCAATTATCAACATTAAGTCAACATAAAGCAATCCATTCAATTGATCGACCATTTAATTGTGAAATTTGTTTAAAATCATTTAATCGTATTTCAACATTAATATCACACAGAAAAATTCATACATTACATAAACCATATCATTGTTACGTATGCAATAAGAGTTTCCATCAAAAGGGTAATTTACGTAATCACATTTATATTCACACAAACGAACGTCCATATAAGTGTCCACATTGTCAAAAAGGTTTTAATCAAATGTCGAATTTAATGTGCCACCAACAAAAATCACATCTCAATCAAATGGATAAAAATTGGATTTGTTATCATTGTAATATGTCATTTTCAAAACGGCACCTTTTACGTTCCCATGAATATAATGTACATAAAATGGAATCTTCTTCAAAGAAAATTATTACTGCTGTCGCTGTTCCTGCTGGTGCTGATGGTGCTGCTGCTTCATCTGTAACAAAGAAAAATGAAAAACCTATTATAAATACTGGTATTTTTATACCAGAAATTAAAACGTTTGCTATGCAAACGGCAAAAGAGAAACATGAAATTCCATTTGCTGTATTACATTTATTAGAAGGTGTACCATTATTGGTTAGAATTATTGATGTTACCAATCAAAGTCTTTTACGTCCAGCAAATAAGGACGATTTTATTGAGTTAAAATTACAGCAAAAATCAAGAGCTGGCAATAAAGTAACTGTACCAATTGTTGCAGCTGTTTATCAAACATTAAATGAACATGGAATTCCAGAGTTTTTAGTAAAATCTCCAAATAATATCTATGAATATACATCGAATCAACAATTAAAATTACAATTTGAAAAAGAAATTAAACCAAGAAAAAAACGACAACTCTCTTCAACGGTAACTGGGAAAAAATCATCAGTCATGTCATCGTTTCCAAACAAATTACCATTAAAATTACCAATGTCCTCTGTTGTATCGTCAACAACAACATTGGAAAATATTAATTCATTATGTTCGATTATTTCATCATCACCATCAACTGTTATTACACCATCAAAGTTATCAACAATAACAACAACAACAACAACAACACAACATACTGATCATACCACCACTACGATAGCAACAGATCCCACATTAACATCAATTTTTAATAATGATTTTCCATCGAAATCATCGAAAATAATAAGTTCATCATCATCACCATCATCATCATCATCACCGTCAACACCAATATCATTATCTTCATTATCAGCAACATTATCAACATCATCAAAATCAATATCAACAACATCAACAGCCCCATCATCATATTCTCCAATTCCTATTATACCAAGTAAACGAAAATATACGCATAAAAAAAATAAATTTCCTTTAACAGAAAACAAAAATAATAAATCGTATAAAAAAACAAAATGTGTTGAGAAATTAAATAATCCTTCGACAAATAATAAAATTTTAAATAATTTTATAATAAATGAAAATAATCAAAATAAACCGAAAGTTATTGCAATTTTGGAGGAACAATTCTGGAATGGTCATCATCAACAGTATCATGATCAACCACAGAATAATTTGTCAGATTCATCTGAAACGGAGGTAATTTATTAACGATATACATGATTACAGCAATTGATGAAACCAATGATGGATTTCAATTAAACGGTACTTCTTCGCCGGTTTTTTTTTCCAAAATATTAGACAAAAATTACCCTACGGTATTGAGTATATATGACTATACGTACTATAATTTTACTTATTGTATTAAGTTGCATAATATAATTACTCAGTTCGCACATATACTTAAGTTATTCTTCTTCGGACTCTCATCCCATATTTCATTCAATTGGGAATTAATTAATAAGTAAATTTAACCAATAATGGGACAATTATTTCAGTTGTCAACAAAAAGTGTGCGAATGTATGTACCTTAATATCACAAAAGAAAGTGACGTTATTTTAGAAGCAATTGATCTGATCGTTCTTCCATATACAGTTTTTCTAAATATTGAAGGAATTTGTTGATTTGTAATTGTAATGTACAAATGCTATTTACCTATCCGTGTATAAGCTGGTCATTTTCGGTTTAACATGTGGATTGTAGGATGCGTACAAATTATAGCATTTTGTAGAACAATGACAGGATTGTCATCAGAAACGAGTCCCTATGAAATGTTGTGTCACTATAGAGAAATTATTATTCTATTTTGATTTTTCTAACTTAAAACATTACATTATATGTTTTGTATTTTACACTTTGATTGCCTAGGATTTATTATTTTTTCGAAATTGTGATGTTAGCATTCAATTTGCTAATTCCCGGTACTTCCATTTGTGTATAGAAAATTTTGAAACTTACAATAAAATTAATATAATAATTTCTAAATATTTTATTGATAGTTAAATCAATTTTATTTATTTTAGTTTATTGTAAAAACGGAAGAAGATGTTAAATCATCTAATGATACGTTAACGGTTGATATTGAAACACTTAATTCTTTAATTAATATTATTAAGGATAGCGGAATGATACCAAATGTTGATGGTATCAAAGATTTCTTTAATGAAAATGGTTTTCTTACTAGTAATTTGAATGAATATTAAAATCGTTTTTTTTTGTTCCTGTGTTATGTTTTAAATATTATAATATTGTGTCAATTAGAAATAGGTAACTTGTTACGTTGATTAGAAATTATTATAATATATTATGTCATGTTTCTTATTAATTTAGTTTAAATTTTATCTTTCTGTTATTATGTTTATTATATGTTAATAAATTAAACATTGTGTACTTACTTGAAAATTTTATGTTAAATACCACATATGAAAATTCTTATATACATATTTAGATTATCCAACACCCCCCCCCCCAATAGGTACAGTTGAAACAATTTCTAATAAATAGTTTATTTATTTATACATTACATTTTGAAAAGTATTTCAATTATATGACCATTATGACTACGTCTGACTAGGTCAATTCGAGCAACCCCATGATTGCATACTTTTTTACATAAAGCTGATTTCGATATCATCATGTGTAGTTTATTTGCATAAACTAGAGACTTAGCAAACCTCTACAAAAAATAATCTAAAGTTAGTAAATCACACGATCTTGCAGACCAATGGATAGTTCCAAAACAAATTTTCAAAGCAATAAAACTATTGTCTCACCAGCTGTATGACAACTAGCAGCACATTTTTGGAACAAAAAAAATCATTCAGTATTGCTTTATATGGAACTCCATTGGCAGTTGCCACTAATATCATTTTTGAAGAAAAATATGGTTCGGTAACAACATGAGCATGAAATGTACACCAAACATTTCATTTTTCTGAATGTAATGGTACTTCTTCTTTAAATGCATGTAAATCATTTGTATCCCAAATACGACAAAAAAATGATTTCTTGTGAATCAAAAGCTGTTCAAATGCCCAATCAGTCTTGTGTCATTAACATTTAAATAATCTAATTTAATGTAATTCCACCGTAATCGGGTTGATTATAGTATAATGTCTTTGTTTTCCAAATACTTGTAAAGTATAAATCTATATTGATACGAATGTATATAATTCACTTTAACTATAAGCAGATGTTTATCTACTATAAGTAGTTGTTTAACTATAAGCAGTTGTTTATCTACATAATTCTGGTCGTATAACTTATACAGTTATCCACTTCGATGTCTATTGATGTTGTTCAACAATAATTAATTATTAATAGATCTTTAGCTAACCTTTATTTACTTTTATTTCATGATGCACTTTATTTCACTATTTAATATATCACGTGTCATATATTGGCACTCAATTCAAATGTGTTTCGATTTACGTGTAAGACGCAAACGTTGAAGTAGAGACAGATTAACCTCTGCACACTATAGAAACATTGAAATTATACGACAAAAAATATTGGTATATTTTTGTTGATTCGAATGGAGTGACCGAATCTCACAGAGATTATTTTCAAAGATGATTACCACATCATAAATTTTGCCTGAATTAATAAATGAGGAATTTTATGTTCTTTTGGGACAATCTATAACATATATTACATATAAATGGATCAATAAATATTTTATTATATTAAAACTCTTATAAATTAACATAGAAATAATTATATAATAATGATTTTATTTTACACTATTATTCGAATAATATAAAGACACATATAAGAATGTATATGCTATTCAAAAAACAAAAGAGCTGTAAAAGCGACGAACCATTAATTTGTCCAAGGAAAATCATGTAAAATTTGACCAGTTAAAATATAAGCATACGATAGTGAATGTGTTTCTGTATTTTTATAAATGTATAACTTATCAACTCATAGTATTTAATAAAATAAGCAAGAATAAAATTATAATGATAAAAACACTAATTTAAAATATATATTTTCTGATGCACTATTTTACAATGTAACAATTTCTATATTAATTATTTAATTCCACCAATGTTTATTATCACCTCCGAACCATGAATGAAAAAATGGCTTTGATTGAACTGCAACAGGATATGGTACTGGTTTAATTATTGGTATTATAACTGGAACAGCAATAGGTATCTGAAATATATATATAGTTATAATTAATATAAACATTTGAATAACAGATAAAATAGCAATATATGGTAGGAACGAAAGAAGTGATTGATTATTAAATACTCACATTGACTGGGAATGGTTGCGAATATCCAATGTTCTTAGTTATATGAGCATGAATATCTGCATTTGGAAAATGATGTCCATGACCATGACCAAAATAATTATGACCATGATGATGCTGATCTAAACCAAATAGATCAAAACCTATACTTCGTTTACTGTTTATCGATAAATTATCGTCAGCAAGTGTACAAGATGAAATAAACATAGTCAACAATATCTAATAAAGGATGAATAAATATATATTAGCTATAAAATATTTGGTTTTTTTTTTCTCCATACACCTAACACAATATTTATATATAACATTTTTAATTATGAGGAAATGAATATATTTGTTGGTTTAAAATTTAAAATATGATATATAGCGATAAATAAATAAATGATAGTTATATTTATCATATCATTTCATAAATTGATTATGTAGCAATATTGTTGGTGATATTATAGTATAATTATTTTGCACACTAAAAGGCTTTCACTTGAAGGAAATTCTTTTTTCTTCCATAAATATTATGCAAACTCATTAATAATAATTTTTTAAAACACGGTAATTACATTTGAAACGATTGTTAATTAATTATATAATTATCGTTCTGGTTTTTTTAAAAATTAATATATGAATATCTTGCATTTTTATAACTTCATAATATTATAATATAATGCAAGATAAACTATACTTTTCTGCAGTGTTTATTTTCATTAGTAACTTTAATATTTAATTTAACAACTATAGAATTTTACAGTGATTTACTTCTAATATAGTTACCAAAAATATTATAAATATACAAGGAAAGATAGTAATTAAATTATTGCACAATGCAATTATTATTTTTTTTTGTATGAAGACGATTATGATTTTAACCATATATACTATATGAAACTGAAAGATACTAAAGCCTAAAACTGATGTTATTATTATAAAAATGCTACAAATACAGAAATCGAAAACTATTTCTGTAAAGTAAAATATGTAACAATAGCTCAAATTTAAGCAAATTTAAATTTTACATAATTTGTACTGATATGGCTGCGAGACTAACTTTTAAGTTGCCAATCTTCATTGAGCTCATATTCAAAATTACTGAAGCAAATACAATATATTTATAATTTTTGAATACTATGCCACTTAATCCCAATATTAATAATAATGTAATTGAATACGTATTGAATCAAAGACATCACAACAGGACAATTAACCTAAGCTCTAGTAATACAACGTGAAAGTATAACGTCTCCATATTGTACTTATGTTTACCAAAAATATAAACCACGATTGCAAAAACTTTGATTAGGTTAATAAAATTCTAGTTTAATACTATAGTTTTATCATTTTTTGACAAAGCAAGTTAATGTTAAAGTTCCCCAAAGGCTTATATACGTCTGAATGACGAGTCTAAATTTTATGTCAGATGGTACTATAAATTATTCTTAATCTACCACTTTCCACTAAATTAATGCAATCAAAACCATTATTATTTTAGTCTCAAAGGAATTATAACTTAAATATTAATTGCACTTTTGTAATTATCAAGAAAATACGTACCTGCAATAAGTACATATTCTTATCCATTATCTATTTGAAGTATATAAACACTTTTGAATATTATTAAGTACGGATTGCGAATAAAAGTTGGATTAAAATGAATGAGATTGTGAGTTTCTTTCCCTTTTTAAGCACACAATATAATAATAAAAGTATTAGAATTTGATGGTGGAATTTTGAAATTTTAAAAATATACATACAATAATTGAATTCCCTCCTTTAGATATCCCCCTCAATATTATTATATATACAATGCATAATTCTTGTAATTGATGCTTAAGTGAAAAGTTATTTTCTTTACAAGAAAGCATTGATGGTATAATTGTTCATTGTTAACTTATTTTTAACCATAAGAGATTTGTAATATTGAAATGCATTTTAACATTAGAAATACTTATTAATATATTAGACTCTTAATCATTAACTATACATACTAGAAATTTTAAAATTTATTTGTTAATCAATTACTCCATTTCAATTTTCCTAAGCCAATAGTATGCTCTTTGCTTTAAAGAATTATGTAATTTTATGTATGACATAACCGGCAACTAAGTTGATATATTTTATAATTAATATAAACCAAATAGTTTGTCATCATTAACATCATCAGCACCAGCCTATTTGATTCTATTTCAGGATTTAGGATCTTACCAAAATTCAGTGCTCTCTGGGACTTACAAATTTCGAATAAAGACATTGAAAATCATGACTACATTGATGATATTCGACTGTTATTTTAAACTGATCATGTCTTTAATGAGGCTAAAATGGTGTAAAAAAAAATACTCCTCGTATACTATTAAATATCACTGTTTTTAAAGTATAATTACTTAATACAATGATTAAATATGATAGTTATACATATGCCATAACCATATAACCACATATAACATACCTATCTTTACATTTGCTACATTTTAACAACTATAAACAATTCGGTTCAGGTTTAAAAAGTCAGCTAAACTGAATAATATTATATGAACTCATGTTAAGATATGTACAAAATCTGAATGATCAAAGGTAATATACATAATCTAATATATTGCTTGGATTTATTTAGAACCACCGATAAGATGCAGAGAGAAGCATTAATTTACTATACGACCTTGTATACAACTTAAATAAAAAAAACACACATATATCAGCAGGTTTTATGTAAGGAACATTTATATAAATACGTGTATTGCATAGCTCTAAAATACATTTATAAAGCATATAACTAAAGAAAATTCCTTGCAAAATGTACTTTACTTCTTCTTATGGAGAAGTCCATAATCAAAGCATTGAAAAAATTTTAAAAATTTTTTAATGAAATTTCTTTATAACGAAGGCATAGTTTTGCATTCAGACATTATAATTGCTCATAATAATTAACTTTTTTGTGCATTATTGTCTTTATAAAAGACATTACGTACATTAGAGTATATATTTATGTAATTAGAGGTGTAGGTACGACAAACTGCTAAAACTATTAGGTAAAAGACAAATGCACTTGTATATTATAAAAATAATATAAGTATTTTTTTTTAATAAGAAAATATAAAAATTTATAAAAGAAGTGTCATATTAATTAATTAAGACTATATAAATAAATTATAATTTATATGATAGTTATTAAAATTTAATTGGTTTTTAAGATTTGTCATTAGTTTATCAATTTGTACACCTAATTATCCTATAAAATGCATGATTTCTTAAAATCGGTATAAAATTTGAATGGACATTCGACATTATCATCTAAAATGTTAAAGCAAATTATCGATCACATTTAAAGAAAAAATACTTTTTATAACAAAATATCTATCACTTTACTGACTAATCTTGGCGCCCGATTTCGTATTAAAATAAACGCATCTAATGTAATTTGCTGTGGTGAAGAAAGTTCCCTACTAAAATTTTAAGCTTGTTCAACCTATGTTGGCATATTCACTTGATACAAGCGACGACACGATCACTGTGTATGATAGTTATATAGGTATCAGTGACTAAATTCTGCACATATGGTAGTATACAAATCGTGGTAATAGTGATTGTTAAGCTTTAGGAAATCTTAACCACAGCTTGACTTAAATATTATAATCGTATAAAAATCTCAGCGATGTTTTATTTAGTAAAAATGAATAAACATTTTACCAACAAACTAGGTAACTATAGATTTACACAAATCATTCTACCAAATTTTTTATGTTTTATGTGGAAATGTAAAGCCAAATGGACATCGGTATGCCGCTGGCCTTATATGTGTCCTAAACGGGTAAAGATTAAGATTATGATATTGAATTTGCATTGAAATCATCGAAATTATTTAAAAATCATAAATTTGAAGATTGTTTTAATTCTCGGTAAATAAGTACGTCGCCAACAAACTAGGTGTAGTTGCCACTTTGCCATTTTGGTGAAATATTTAAATGTAGAACCGTACAATTATAATTGATTATATATTTTTTAGTTGTTTAATCTTTATTATGACCAATGCGACGTAAATGTCCAGATTAAAAAAATATATTATGTTGCGTCAAGAGGATACGTTACGAGGTTTCAAACAATTTCGATTTAGTACCGCAGACGGAAATGTTAGGTATTATTTGAAAATTCAAGTTTACCATTTGTTTTGCTTTAGGATATTGAAGATTTGCATAGTTTTTTTGAAAGATACAATTTAATATACAAATGCAGAAATTATTGCCCAATATTTATCAAAAAACGAGTACATATCCAGATTAGATGCAAGAACAAAATTACAAAATTATATTTTATGAAATCAGCGTCAATCATAAATGAAAATTTTAATCATTTCCATATGGAATGAATAAACATTGGGTAAGGAAGGCATATAAACCAGTCCAAATATGCCTTGAATTATGACTTGAATTATGTCTCGCGGTATATAATATCTATGTACAAGACATAATTCATATCAATAATATGTAATCAATTTTTCTTTTTTTTTATGATTCAATAAAGGAATATACAAGAAAAAACTTGATTGATACACTTTTCCACATACTTCCACATAGA
>JANSTX010007914.1:0-19715 GCA_027564355.1 Penthetria funebris | reverse complement strand
ATCCGCAACCTGTGGACGCGTCCAGTTGCAATCAACTTTGCAAATGGTCTGCTGTCAGTGCAGACCATTTTCTGGAAAAAAGTATATATATATATATAAAATATATATTTAAATCATGAACATAACACTATTTCAAATTAAACTTAAGTTAAATTACGTTTAAATGTGTGCAGATAGTATTCACAAATGTTCCAATTATTCAAAACATTCTCGTAGTTTCATTGGATAGTTGTAGAATTTAATTTAGAAACATAAATTGAAATGTCTAGAAACCACTGAGTTCAAACTTATATTAAAACATTTGTAGTAATTATTCAAACTAGATTCTGCATGCATATAATGAATAATATTATATTCATACATTTAAATAACTAAAATGTCATTTGCTTTATTTTACAGGTATATTTATGTATGCCATGCTCCAGTTGCAAGAACTTGGTGCACAATACCAATTGTAAAGAAGTGTATATTTTACATAGGAATTGCAGCAATTCTTCACCAAAGTACACGGTTTTTTGACAAGTAAGTGATTTATTATTTAGACACACTAAACTGAGAACGGTTGGAGCCTTGTACCTGACGTAATTTAACTAATCTTTAATTTAACATCGATGGCCTGGCAAAGTATCAAAGTAATGTGATGATTGTCAAGCTTACAAAAATGGTATTTTTACCATGTCATTTTTCTGAAAACTTACCAAAAAACTCTGCGCTTTTCGGAGGCGAAAACGTGATATATAACTATACAAGAAAAGATGATCATATTGGTGGTTTCATTTACGTGATACTACGTGAAAAAATGTTTGCGCACAGCAAAGCACGATGTCTTTACACAAGTTTCTCTTATGTCTCCCTGTGCGTGCACACTGTCATCCTACGGAAACGAACGGGTCCGCGCACACTGTGTCACACACAGTAGCCATTGTCACCGAAACATCCCCTATCGTACGTATATATCAATTTCCAGAAATGAAACATATATTTCGGAAATGAATATCTTTACAGTACAATACATTAAACAGCAATAATATTAAACTTTGATGTTTTGTGTTGTAACTTGTGGACTGTAATGTGATTGATGAGAATGTTGAAGTTTACGTGCATAACGCTGGAAACACTGTTGTTGAGAATCCCAATATATAAAATTATGAAAATTATAATTTTTGACAACTCGTGACGATACCGCAACCTACTTTTCTCTGATGATTATTTCTTGACGTTACGTTCACCTTTCTCCGCGTTATGTTCACTTATTGGATTTCTATAGATAAAAGGCTATGTAATCTAAGGCTATGTAATCTGATAATTTGATAAAGTCTTCTATTGTAGATGTATACATTTACAAAAAAAACTACTTTAATCGAATTTCAAAATGTTACAAAAGCCTAACCCTAACACAAGAAAACTTATATGTCTAATATAAATCTACTGTTTATAAGCAGAAAGTAATTAATCTTTTCTTAATATTTTACGTCCTAAATTCAGTTTGTACATGATAAGAAATTAATATTATAAATTACCAGTTCACATGAACGAATACAAGATTTCATACAAATACTTCTATAATTTGAAATAAAAAAAACAATTGGGAATCGTAGTTCTAGTTTTTAGTATTCTAACCTCCAATTTTCATATATTGTACAAAATAGTGGAAAGAATCTTATCAGATCTATGTTTATTAGCGGGCTCAAAATGGTCTGAATACGAATGATTAATGACGGCAAATAGTCTGGTATGTGGTAAGAATTTTTAAATTCATTTCAAATAGCATTAAGTAGCATTTAAATTTAATCGATTGAATGGTAAGCACTTATAATGACGTTTGATAGTATTGATCGTATTATGATATGCAGAAATAGAAAATTGGTATACCAATCGAAAAGGATTATTCGTAGCTATAGGAGCGTGTTTGTGATATTGGCTTAGGTGATAATGTCATATTAGCCTCGACTGTAACACATCTGTATATCAGACGGAGGTGCTGGCTCTGATTTACGCATTGGATGACCTGAATGAAGGTCAGATTGTGGGTAGATGTTCTGATGACAATGCACAGTCAGGAAGTGATCAGATTCATGGATCGTGATTTTGCACGTCTCTTAATTTAGAATGCGATGAATGGCCATTCGGGAATCGATGTTAATGAGAAAGCCGACGCCTTGGCATGGCTGGGCCCGACCGAAAGTTTTCAGGGACCAGAGCTATTTGCAGCCTTAGACAAAGGAATGGTAAAGTCTCTGATAGATAAAAAGGCCTCCCTCCAATATATACTGGAAAAAGTGGACTGACTCCGGTTAAGGAGAGTTAACCGTAGGTGGAACGTTGCCCTAATGACTGGACATGGTGGCTTTCGGAGTCATTTAAAACAGATGGGTATGGTAAATGATGACAAATTCTCCTCTAGAGGTCATTGAATGAGTGGGAACAGAGTGCATTTGCATGTGTGTGTGTCTTAATTAAAAAAACGACACCATTCCACGCCAATAGTGAACAAAACTACAACCACAGATCTTGACTACATCGACTCAGAAAGTCCAACAAGCTCTATCCATAAATAATTTGGTTGTGGCATCATTACACTTGTTTATGATCAACTATATTTATGAGAGCCCAGATCACCGAAAACACCTATGCCGTTGATTGCATTATATAAAGGTGATACAATTGAATGTAAATTCCCTAGTGAGCAACAAAAAAAGTTATGAACTGCTTGAACTAACACAATTGGCAAAACTACATGTATTGCTCCTTACTGATACCAAACTAAAAACATACACTAAATAACTACAAAATATATAGATCTGATCGATTAAATAATTCTTATAAAAAACAATCTCGATGCAAAACAAATTAATCTTCCGCAAAATTTAATATCGTTAGAATGCACTGCTATATTATATTTGCTTGAGTATGGTAGCAGACTGCTTTTTTAGTTCTGGCGGCACGGTAATAAATATCGCCGATCTAAATACTATAATTGATACTGCTTATGATGCTAAACTTAAACTAAATGCAAAACACGAACTTTGGCATAAAACCAGCGAGAATGCAAATGGTATTTTGGTAACTACGCTGCTGGATCACACGACATTAGCACCATCTTTTTAACCTCGATCACACGCCATTACTGACATACAACGGGATCGAGTTACCGGTGATCCTGCGTGGAGGTAAAGATTGGTTGAGTAACTTAGATGATAATCGGCCTCGCCATTCGTCACCGTTATAGATCCAATTATAGTACTGGACAAATATAAATGATTTTGTGGATTGCATCTAGAAAATTTCAATTATTATTGATTGGATGATATATGATATAACATGCATATTAGGCACGTAAAATTAACCTTGGGTAGATAACCTTACTAGTTATTATACCATGTCGTCAATTATATAGTTTTATAATAACGGTTAATTTTAATCGACATTGTTGATAGATACATTAATTGCGGATATTTAAAAGAAATTAATTTGAATGTAAAAGTTTGGTTAATCTTCTTAATCTTCTTTTGTTAGATCATAGCAATTTGGTTTTGAAAACATGGAGTTGTTTCTCCAAATGACGTTACGAAGGCATCCAGATATTAATGCATTATTGTTGGTTTGAAAGCGCACTTCTACCAACATGGTCTCTCCAATACCGCCTTCTGGTTCTTGTCCATCTTACTATGCCTTGAATGTGACATTCATTTCGGATATCATCACTTCTGATTCTATGTCTGAGTAAATGATCGGTGATTGTACGTAAGATCTTCATTTCTGTTGTCCTCATAAGTTGATTAGTTCTGGACGTGTCACTGCGAGTTCCACTACATATGTTAAAATGGGTCTTACGTATGTTTTATAAATTCGTACTTTACTTTCTAACAGCATGTACTTGTTTCTCCAAATGACGTCGCGAAGGCATCCAGATATCCATGCAACCTTTTTGGTTATAACATCTCGATAGCTGCTTATTAACCCCTGCACCCAAGTAACGGAAACGCATAACTTGCTCAAATAGTATGTTATCTATCAATAGTTTTCATCTTATTGGTTCTTTGGTTATGACAATTGACTTTGTTTTCATGGTAGATCAACATGTTTAAGCTTTCAGCATCTTGGTTAGATGTAAATAATAATAGGCGTTGTAAATCGTATTCATTTTCTACAATGAGAACATCATCGTATATACGAGTATAACAAATGATACTGATCATTTGATTTCCTATTGAATAACCAATTCCAGATTTTATTTTCAGTATGATTTTGTTCATAACCATAAACAATGTTGGCCTCAAATTATCACTCTAACGGATTCCCCAGTTGATATTAGTATTCCATTTGTGAGCTTTCCGTTTACTTTAATTCGTTTGTGTTGTTAACATTTATCTGCTGTATAAGACCAATTATGTTTTGCTGGTTTTGCTGGCCATTTCTAAAATGTTTATAATATCGTCAAGTTGGATACGGTCGAAACCTGGTTGTATTCAATGGACAATAGTTGATTTGTTCTTTCTGAAGTCATTTTGTTCATCGCAAATCTATGCTTTTGACACGATTTCCTTGCCAATAATTTTAGTGAGGTGTTTCGGAACAGCACTTTAATAAAGTGATACCACGATAATCTCTCGGATCAGTTTTACTGCCCTTCTTAAATAGGTATTGTTACACTAGTTCTCGAACCTGTGGGTATCTCAATACGTTGTAGTAATTTATTAAATAGTTAACAATCAAAGTAACTATTATCTTCATTGTTGATGGAATTGTTCAAGATTTTAAATTGTAATGTTAGTAATATATTGCAGTCTGTTATCAAGTCGGTTTTGTATACCAGAGAAATTACTTATACACAGCAACTCACCATGCAATCTATGTGTGTGTTTTATTGTCTACTTCTCAACCTTCACTGTGCACGTAAACATAGGACATCAATGGACAACCGCGATTATTCATGATTTTTATTTAACAACTTCATTTCACTCCACATCATGGACGAAGGGCTAACCTCTATAATAACTGTTCACCGCCATGTTTTTTTTGTTATCGGTTAGTTCTTTTACTATCCTGTTGGTTGACCGAATGCCTTAGTATGGTTGATTCAATTTTCCTTTTTTCGTCTGCTAATCATGTCACGATCTGACAATTTCCACTGATCCTCATTTGATATCACATTTGGCTAATAGATTCTTAATATGCGTCTAAAAAACATATGAACGAAAACACTTGAATTTGTGACAAGTCTCGCAACCATACATAGTACCGATAAACAATTTTACTTGAATATATACAATGTGAGTGTACGAGAAATTAGTATCGACTGTAACACTCTACGCAGCACCTATCACGCGTTTCTTATTGGCGATCAGACATCTTTGTTAGCACAAATCTCAAGTTTTTAGTTTATTTAGCCAGACAACATACACGATAAATACACGAATTACCATTTGCTGTGATTGAGTTTCAGTTTTCTTTCATAGCATGTAAAGTTGATTTTCGTATTCTAAATTGAATCCGAATAACTTCAACCCTACCTACCTTTGTCAAATTTGTAAATCAATTTTTTTTGTTTTTAATATTTCTAGATCTTTTTCAACAATAGATATTGAATGGAACAATCAGACAACATCAGTATGTTACACAGATACTGCTGAATGGGTTATTAATTATTTTGGAGAAGATTTATATTTCAGTTCATATTATTTATTTCGTGTATGTTTTGTACATTTAGTACCATGCATTTCATTAGTGACATTAAACGTTTTATTATTTAAAGCAATGAAACAAGCTCAAGATAAACGTGAAAAACTTTTTAGAGAAAACCGTAAAAAAGAATCTAAAAAACTTCGTGATGCCAATTGTACAACACTTATGTTAATTGTGGTCGTAACAGTTTTTCTTATAGTGGAAATTCCATTGGCTGTTATAACAGCACTGCATATCATTTCATCGGCAATAATTTCATTTTTAGACTATAGTTTAGCTAATTTATTTATTTTATTTGCAAATTTTTTCCTAATAGTTAGCTATCCCATCAATTTCGCTATCTATTGCGGTATGTCACGACAATTTCGTGAAACTTTTAAAGAAATATTTATTAAACGTGCTACCTCTGCGAAAAAAGATGGGTCTTCAAGATATTCATTAGTAAATGGTCCACGAACGTGTACAAATGAAACTGTATTATAGTTGATGGAATATAAATTGTGGAACATAAATTTATTTTAGAAATTGTTAAATCTTCTCTTGTAAAATACATTAAAATTATAACTTCGAAAGATTTAAAATTAGATTAAGTATTATAATATATAGTATAATTGTGCAGCTTAGGTTATGCAATTAAATTAAGAGCATTAAAATAATGTATCCCATATTGATTTAAAATATATATTTGAATAGAAATAGTAATAACAATTACATAACTGGAAAGCGTAGTAAATAAAGAATTCTTTACCGAATGTCGTGAACAGGACAAAGCAGGAAAACAAAAATAAAATAGTACACTGAAGGATTTTAAATATAAGTACATCGAAAAGATGGTTTACGTATGCAAATAGTCGTCATTCCGTGCGTTCCAATCATAGCAGAAAGTATAACTTAAAGTTACTTTAAGTTACTTAAAGTTACTTTTACCGTTACATTGCACGTAGTAGTTGAGTTCTAGTTATTGCCGTCATCAAATACCGACACCGACTTTAGTAGTTTCTTGTACTTGTACGCAAAATTCACTTAATTGCCTGAATTTTGGATCTTGTTTAAATTTTGGGTTGTGCGTGAATTTTGGGACAGTATTTATATATATACGTAAATAAAAATTATATATTTGCAATTATATAACTAAATGTAAGCAAACAAAACATTGACGTTAGAAGAAAATATTTCTATTATATTAATTTAATGCCGTTGGAGTACATTTGAGAAAGTCTAGCTTTTTAATCTGCAACGATTTACTTTTTACTTCTACTCAGATATATCTACTTTTTTCAGTGGAACGCACGGATTATAGTCTCACTCCATTTATGCCAATTTGTACACACATCTGATTTTGATATCGGAATACACGTTTGTTCCTTAAGCAGTACTAAACGATATCTTAGTACTTTCTATTTCAACTCGATTTAAGTTTGGACATAGTATTCTGAAACTCGTTTCCTAAACCTCATAATTATCTTTTCTGTTTTCCGTTGAATACCCACAGTATTCTAATTTCCATTAATTTTTATTTGCCAAGACACTAATTCAGATGTATAACCGTATGGTTAATAAATAAAATTCTATTTCTTACTAAAATTCAATTTAATTTGACAAGTATAAGAGTATAAGAGTGGGCATATTCTCGAAATAATTAAAAGTAAAGAATAATCAAAATGTGCCAAATGCAGACTAATCATATAAAGCGTTTATTTTCATCGCACAATCACATGTCTAAATTATAATCCAGAACTTGTATTGTGGGTGGAATAAGTCAAAAAAAGAAACTTTAAATTTTCTTTTTCTATTTGTACGCACTACTGGTATTAATTTTCGTCAACATAAGGAAAATGATAAATAACATTTCAACCTTTTTGTTGATTTCACGTATTATTCAAATAAAAGTATATGTGAAAGTGGATTTGATATTTTTTATTTTGAACTAAGAAGCGGAAGCTTTTAACGTCCTTAAATTATGTATGGAGTATAAAATATAATTTTTTTATTTTTATTAACTTATTTGTTATACGTAAATTTTCATGTGAAAATTTATAACATAAAGTTTTTGACTCCTACAACTAAAAGTGGCTATATCAGAAAAATTAGATTTTAGTGTTATGAACAAGTAATTCTTCTTTAATTACAATTTTGTTCAAATTTCAAATTTATTTTCAGATTTTACGACTATATTTCAACGTTTTCCCGATACGCTTCTCGTTTAGCACATACATTTTTACTTATCAGGATTTTCTTATATATCATAAAATATATATAAAATGTGCTGATACCATCTATCACAAGGAACCAGGAGTGAGCAAGTGTGATAATTTTACTGCTTGAGAATTATGATTATTATTATTACAGATTATCGTCAAATTTTCTAAATTTTCTTTAGTTTACGCATTGACAAAACGTTTTGCAGCACTGTAGGTTAATAAGGGGCATGAAAACAACCTATGACAAAAAAAACGGATTTTGAAAAAAATGCGCGCGGGGAGAAGCGATTTTTTCTCAAATTCACTATTTGTTTTTTAGAGCTGCCAAACGTCAGAAATAATGAGTTTTTTGTTATATTGTTGGCAACGTTACATAATAAATGTATACTAAAAATACAAAAAAAGTACCAAAAATGAGAAAATAATGTTGGAAAATAATGGGGGACAATACTTAGATTATTCTAATTATGAACACCTATCCAAAAATATATTTGCAAAAATTCTACGTTGACTGTACGCCATGTTATAACAAAAAAAGTGATTTTAAAAAATATGTTTTGCACCCCTGGCGTAGGGGGGGGGGTCGACCGACGCCATTTTGACTTTGATTCGTAACATATTCATAGAGGCGCAACTTTTAAGGGGTCGTTCCTCGTCCTATAAAGTGAACTTTAGCCAAAACCTATTTCAACCTACCATTTAGCTACAGGTGGTTACTTTTTACAACAATAAAATAATTTACAAATAGTTATTAAAACATTAAAAATTTGAAATAATATGATCTGTTTTAGTAGAATTTGTAACTTTCTTCTTTAATGATGAAACTGTAATTGTCTTAAATCTACTCGAAGAATTTTAAATTAACACTAAAATTGTATTTTATATTAATAGATATTACTATATAATTTAATAAAAGATTAGAATCTTTTTATATTTTATATATTTATAGTATTGTTTAAAATTTTGAATATTTAGTTTAAAATATAGTATATTAACATTCGTTTGACTATTTTAAAAACTAAAATGTTCCTTTTTCACATAAAATCAAATTTTATAGATGCTTTACATTGGCGTATATAAATAACGTTAATGTTAATGGGATCCTAAAATAAATTTAATAATTTTGTGATGAACATTTAAATATTATTACTTTAGAATGATCTTTTGCAAGTAAATTTAATCTTGTAATTAAGGTATAGTAATAATATAAAATGATTAAAGTAACTGTAGTTGCACCAGTAAAAAATACATGCGACGTGCAAAAAGCCAATGATCATTTTAATTTGATGCTACCAAATTTGATCTGGTTCTCCAAAACGTTTAACATATGTTGAATTTATCTGCAAATTACTGATATTTTGGAGATGTCGTCATTGGATCATGTGTTTACTTTATCCGATTTTATTCATTTCAACTGTTTCCACAATTAGACTTATTTAACAGAGACAATTAAATTTACTTTATTGAAGTTTGAAAACTAAAAAATTTACAATCATAGGGACGAAGTCATGCAGTTTTACCAATTTCATGAAGTCGTTGCAACCGCATCTTTAAATGATAGTAGATGCTTCAATGAATCTTACCGAAAATTTCTGATTAAGTTTGGTAAAATGATAAATATTTTAAGTATACAGTTTACTGTCATAATATATATGTTATAAGTATGTTTTCAACTCACATAACAAGTTATTTTAAATTACAAAATGTGAGCCCTGTTTTGTAATTTGAAATAAGTTCGTTAAGATGTTTTTATAATTAAATAATTAAGATTGATTTGAATAAAATTGTAAATTTTAAAGTTATTATATATTTATTTTTGTATGTCTTGAATATGTATTATGTTTTAATTAATCTATAATAAATTGAATAAATAAAAACTTTAATTAGACCTTTGTTTATACGAGTTTAACGTATAAATTCCATTGTCAGCGATCGTATAGATGCCAGGAAGATGAACTGTTATAGATCCGGTTTCTATGTTGGTTGTATTACATATAATTAATCATCAGTATGTGATTCGTACAATAAAATTGTAATAACATATATGGTTAAACATAACAATAACAAAGGCTATAAATATCAATATGTTAGTTAACTTAAATTTTGCATTTATCATATAACTATTGGTTAAAAAAAAATGAAGATCATTGATAAGGCTCAATCTGATAATTTATGATTTTTAAAACTCACATTATGATTTAACACAACAAGTACATTTATGTTTTGTGCTATATGGAACGAAGAAAGTTGCACCTAGGGGATGATTTTAATAATGAAATTAATTCCACAGAGTGTAATTCAATTTCAAAATAAAATTAAATCCTTTTGAACAAAAATTTATTATGGGTTTTGTTCTTTATCATCTTGGTCAAATATATGAAAATATATAAACTTATGATTTTGATTGATGGTAAAATATTATTATGTATATATGTTGAATATCATACAATAATTGCTAGAATTGAACCTTAAAAATACTGTAGAATTCACATGATAAATAAGTACTCAATCAAAGCACCAGTGCTAAGATATTGAATTCCAGTTTTGAACTAATACTTCTCATCAGTACTGTAATTACACAGCAGAATTAAAAAATATGTTGCTGTGTTAACTGCATAGTAGATTATTAACAACACTTATTAAGAGTTGTTACGTTTTATTCGCTAGATTTTTTAAGATTTTACAATATTTTGTCACGTTTACGCAATGGGTTCGATATCCAAAAATTTATGTGCGTATGTATGAAAATATGAGGATATTGTGAAAAAACTGGGCATTTCCTATTTTATTATTCACTGTCTAAAATTATTTAAAACATGACTTATAAATACAAAAACTTAACACAATGTTCTATTGTAATTCACCCTTATTTAATTAAAAGTTCCTTGTTTACTTTACAAACAAAGGATTTGAAGATTTGATTAACTATGTCCTTAAAACTGTTCCTTTTCTCATGAAATATTGCTGAACAAAATATATAGAAAACAATTGACAAGTTTTTTTTTTGTACATTTTGATGGGAAAAACAATGTGCCAGTAATAAAATATTTTTTAATTATTTTTAATTAGATGTTAAAGTGGAAATTATAATCTATTTTTTGACAAAATATAATTTAATTTTTACAGAAATTTTATTATTATTATGATCCATATGCACTAAATTTATTACTCATCTCGTTCTTTCAATGACATGGTTTACATGTTTACCGTTTCCGTTAAAGAAGAAGTACTACATTCGTCTTCTTAGATTGTGAACAGGATTAGATTTTATTCAATATAATTAAGATTATTATATTTATAAAAACGTTTTCAGACAGTATACACGTGTTAAAGAATACTGAGAGTCTAAAGATGATAAATTATTTAGCAGAACTGGAGGGCCGAGTTAAACTTAATTCTGAATCACACCTGTCTAGTTCACAGCATAAACATATATTCTTTATCTTTATGCGTTAATGTAAAAAGTCAGCGAACCAAGCTCAAACATCTGAGAGTCTAAGCCACACCTCAATGATAGTAAGCAACCGATGATCTCTTTAAAAAATGTAAGAACATGTAACATACATGTATTGTCGAAAGTTAGATGATAATTAAACCAAACTGAATAATAATAATCAATATAACTTGTCAGGATACTGTAACTAAAAACTTTGTTGGAAGATGTAGTGACGAATATTAAACTACAAACCCACAAATTATACTATAAAACCTCTATGTAAGAACATTAAGTGAACGCAAATCGAAGTAATGCAAAATAAGAGAATCAAGTGGGATTGTTATTAGCAATATTCTAGAAAACCTAAGAAACGTGTACTAATAACCAGAAAACACAAATTCATTTGTTTTACTAAATATAATACACAGAATCTCAGTATGACATTAATGATGACTTAGCTTGATGAAACTATGGAGTAAAACAAAGTTACCAATGAAAGAGGGAAATTCTTATTGGAATTTCGTGAAAAATGAGACTTGGAAAATTTTATTATATAATAAAATAAATATTATTTATAAACAATTATTCTTCTTTCGTTAGGTCATAGACCTGTGTTTTACTTTTGGATATTGGATCTCTGTCTATAACAATTGATATTGTATTAATGGTAGATATTTTTTTAGAATATAACCGTTAAAAGTATGATCAATTACTTTATCTTGATGTAATCGGTAATGGATTGGGGATGGTAAGTTTTTCGTGAATATGTGCAACAATCACAATCTTGTGATATTGGCGATACAATATTCAATTACAAAACAATAAACATAAGGTAAATTGGTTATCCTCTAACGGTCGCATATGTAACCAGAGATGCAGTTGCACAGTGAAAACTATTTGGGTTGAATAGGTAAGTGGTTGGGCTGAATAGATAAGTTTAATAGAACTCATACGAAGATTCAAAGATCCTACTCCAAGTACGAAAAATAAATCCACGTTACATCTAAAATGCGGCAAGTAACCAGCGCTGATAATATTACACTACAAATTTAAAAAGTGAAACAAGACAATATCACATTGATAAAGCGTGATCATTCGATGATATTCCGTGACTAATTAGGGTAACTTGAGCAATATAATATGGTAGAGGTATAGATAGATCATTAAAGAGATTGTGGCAAGAAGTGAATATGCTGGCAAGAATTAATGAATAATTGCGGTTGTTCGTTAATGCCCTGTGCTACCATGTGCATAGTGAAGATTAAGATGATTACAACAACTTGATCAATTTTTTAATTGAATTAGATATATTAAAGTTGTGGGCGTTTTAGTTATTTTTTTTCAGTAATAATTTAATGAATATAGTCTGTACTTATGCGCCTTTTTCTATGATGACGTTCAGCAGGAGTTTAATAGCTTTACCTCTAACGGCAAAATTATTTTAATGAGTGATATGAATGCTAAGGTGGGAAATTCGGTATTGAAAGGCGTTAAATAAAGATTTAACGAACAATCACTAAATGAAAATGGAGAGGCACTGATAGATTTTTCAGCTAAGAATTAACTTCGAATTAACAATACTTTTTTCTCATATAAAGATCAATATAAATTCATTTAGCATACAACACCATAGATCAACAGTAGTAAAACTGATCCGAGAAACTATAGTGGTATCACTTTATTAAGTTCTATTCAGAAACTCTTCACAAAAATTATTGGAGATGAAATCGCGTCAAAAACTGAGATTTGCGTTGAACAGAATGGCTTCAGAAAGAACAGATCAACTATTCGATAGTAATATTACGACAATTTGTGGAGAAATCCATTGAAAACAACACGTCGATTTTAATGTGCTTCGTCGATCTTGCACAAGCTTGTTAGTGTGTTAGTTTCAGTATGATGATATTTAATCTTTTTGGTTTAATAGTTTTAGCCCAACATTGTTCAATATGGTTATGACCAAAATCATACTCAAAATTAAATCTACTGGGATTGGATATAGAATGGGAAATCAACTGATCAGTATCATTTGTTATGCGCGGGCGAGGCTGTTCTCATTGCAGAAAATGAAGACGATTTGCAACGTCTATTATTTACATTTAAACAAGAACCTGAAAGCTTAAACATGTTGATATCTACCATGAAAACAACAATTGTTATAGCCAAAGAACCAATAACATGTGGTAGATAACATACCAATTGAGGAAGTTATGAGGATCCGTTACTTAGGTGTATAAACAAGCAGCTATCGACATGTTACTACAGACGTTATAAGTTACGAATAATGACGAAAGTGAACTGAATGCCTGAAAAACGTCAACAACTGGTTGCGTAGTGTTGCTGTGTCTGTTTATTGTTTGATTAACACTAAACAATAAACAGACACAGCAAAACGTAGTTTTGTCAACCTCAAACCTATATCAATCGAATAATCAAAGCAAGCATCAAGATTAGTGTGTGTTAAATGAGTAACAATAGTTCAGATTTAGGCACCAACGGAGGAGGCATTGTCTGTTGACAAAGTGACTCTGTTTTAAACTTGAATTACAACAGACTGAATTGATCACATAACTGTGTAAAGGATGGATTTGTTAGACGTCCGTAGTTATGAGACAGATGAACTTAAAACTTATGGAAGATATGAAGACAACACAAACGATTTGGCAAACCGTTTAGTATATGACAGCTATCGACGAGACTGGAACACATTTGCTGGGCGTATTGTGACAAGTTGGTTAGAATGTTCTTAATTTCATTAGTTATGAAAGGAAGAAACGAATTAGTGATGACACGTGGATTCATATTAAAGACCAGCAAGGCGATACCAACAGAATATGCGGACACAATATGGTCAACTGGACAAACAGGTTGGAAAAAAAAGCACAACGGCTTAAGTGTACATTTTCGAAAACTTACTCAAACTACAAAATATCAATACATTAAGAATTATTGTTGAACAGTCGGTATTCAATAGACTATACGTCTGATGTGGACAATTTTAGAAAATAATGAAATCCCATCTAAACAAAACATGATCCGGGGTCTATGTCGGAGTTACAATGTAGAGTTTTGCATCGTGTAACTTCTGGTGGTATTTTTATGTACATTTGGTTAGGGTGTAAAATAGGTATATACATATATTAACACCATTATTGTTCCTGCTCGTCTTGAACGTAATAGTCTGGAGGTCGATACAAATTTCAAAAAATATAGTTTTGCATCTTTAAACAAAATTGTTTAAGGGCACAATATTATTGCTGCAAAACTTGGGAAATGATAAAAAGATCGTGTCAAAAACTCAAGTTTTCGTCAATAGGAGCCTCAGGCGCATTAACTTTTTCTTGCCAAATAGAAAAAGAGAGTTTGTGAATATATTGCAAAATATGAATTTGACTATAATCGCCAGGGTAATATTAGAACCGGTGTTCCAAAAACACGTGACGAATAGTAGTGAATAAATTGAAGGTACTACCCAGAGATCGTGTTCATTAATGCCCTATGCAGCCACGTGGAGTACAGATCGAAATGATTATATGATGAAAAAACTATTTAGTAGCTAACATCAGTTGTGCGAATCTAGATACGTGTAGATTTGTAACTCGCACTAGTGAACCATAATTAGTTACAAGTGAATAGTCATAAAATCTCACCGAGTTGGAAAGGTGAACAAGTGAAATAAGAAAGGAAAACGATGATTACAATTATCTTATGGAAACAAATACAATTTAGAACCTGAAATCCGACGAATTTGGCGTAAGTCGAACAGGATTTAAATTATATAAATCCAATGTTCTCATTGCTTCGAGATTTAGTGGAAGAAATCGGAGACCGCTATCTATATTCGTTTTATTGTTAAGTAACAATGTCAAGCGCAGAGTCTTGTCGACATAGCACATTAAAATTAAATATATTGTAAAATAAGCAACAATTGCTAAAATTTACGAAACTACTCTTAAAGTATTCAAAATGAGCAGGCTGGTTTGAAACTTGATAGACCTTGTACTATTCACATAATCAACATGTTACACAATAGACGAGATAATAGATAGCTTACAATATTTATCATTAATTTAAGGTATTCTGTTGATCTTACTTGATCACAAACACTTACATCATGTTCAAAGCAGGCAAAAACTAAATTTAAATCACTTTATGTGTTTATTATTGAAATCAACAAATCAACAAATTTGTATAAACCTAAAGTAGTAAACCTTTTATAATTATTTAAAAGTATATATAATATGAAAATATAAATTACATTGAAAATAAAATAAGTTACCAAAAGTGCAAACGATATAAACAAAAAAAAATTTTTTTCTTACATTTAGATTTTTTTTTGATTATTTGCAATGAATATTTTAAAAATCATAAGTAAATAACTGAATATAAAATAATCAAATGTTAATATGATTATATGTTTCCTTACATAATAACAAAAATAAAGTATTTAATTTAAAATTTGATAGTGCTGTTCATTAATAGTAATAATGTTTTGTTTAATTAATAATTTTTGATAGCCTTTCGAATTTTAACTATACTAAAGATTCTCATCATCCATCATTCCATTTTCAAACCAATTATTCAAGAGTTATTGTTTGTATTTTGTATAATTTTCCGAATCTTATTCCCAGATATATTGCTTTTTTGACAAAATTATAATTCGATTAGTAGTAGTTGGTGAATAGAGTTAGAAGCAATCATAAAAGAGAAATGAAATATCTGAACCAGTGTTTGCAAAACCTCCACGTGTTGGTCACTGGGAACGTAGTTGATCCACTGCATACATGGTTATTTATACTGTAAAATTTTGCATCGTGGAAGGCTTGATGATGTTCTTGATGTATATTCGACATTTGTCTGCTATCGCAAACTGAATTAGACATAAGGGTTAAATTTGGAACGACATGTAAAATACAGCTCACAATTCGGTCTAAAGATCAAGAATTCAAAGACGAACCTAATGAATTGATTGGTACGTACATCTATGATACAACCAAAACAAATGTTTTCCAAAATAAATTTAAATTAAATTAAAATATATTTTTATTTTAAAACTAATATAGTAAAGACTAAAATAGATAGTGCATAGAATAACATTGATTATTGAATAAAAATAATGGTAGAAAATAAGCCGAATTCTGGTTTAACATTGTAAATAAAAAAAAAATTAATTGAAATTAATTTTTAATAAATACTTATTATATTTATTTGTATTTTTAGTTGTGTGCATTATCTTCAATTATACTTAGTTTTCATATGCCACTGTTCATCACTTGTTTTACATTTTCGGTAGCAACACCTTTTAATGCCTTAATAATTCCATGTAAATTATCCTCAGAATACTTTTTATTCTTGAGATTTGTAACAATTGGAATTGAGTCAGTATTTGAAGTGATTAGATATATATCATCGATCATACCCTAGAATTAAATAAGTTAAAAGTTAATAATATATTTATAATATATACAAATGGGGTTAGTCGCAAATATTCTCTGAAGTACCCACTTCACGGGAATGAGAAAAAGTGATGAATGAACAATAATCCCACATCTATTGATTAAAAAGTGGATTCAGAAATATTCACAGAAGAGAAAATAAGATGGATACCAATATATAATTTCAAAGAGCAGTTTAATGTGTCAATACGAAGCAGATAGATATGGAAAATTTAAAAAGAATTAGTAACACGGTAAGAAACTAACCAAAATTTTATATAGAATAAAATCATGTAGATTATTATTGGATAAGTAATAAGTACTACTATAATACATCATACCTCTTTCACATCAATATTTAATTTTATATTGTGAAGTTTGTCATCAGCCTTAAGTTCAATATTTTTTTGTACTGTAAATTTAGGTGTCTTCCCAAAGCACCAATCCCAAGCTGCATAATTGTTTCTTATTTCCATTAATCCAGGGAACCACTTTTCAGTGGGGTTAATTAATTGAAAACCACGTTGTTTCATTGCTAATTCTCGTCCACCATCATTAAGTTCTATAGCAGAAGTTCGTAAATATTCATAACTATGAACAAAAACCAAAAAAATTAAAAATAGTATTAAATAAAACAGAAGACATTAATTACCCAATAGCGGACAACAATTGCGGTACATTTACGTGACGATTAACATCTACTAAGTTTTTGACTGGTGAACGTACGGAAGCAGTTGCTTTGCTTAAAATATCAGCCTAAAATGAAAATAGGAAATAATTAAACAATGAATCATTATTAATATATCTTTGATTAATAAAAATTATATTTCATAGAATTTAGTGATCCCGCCTACACAAAATTGGAATCTTAAAGCTATGCAAACGTTGTAATATGGCAATTATGTATTTGTTCGTGGTCAATAGTGGTTTAAGAAACGAAATTTTAAGAAACTAAGATTATAATGGTTACATATTTATTCCGAATTTGAAAATTTATCAATAATTATGTTACTACATAATAGACAGATATAACAACATAATGACATCAATTTAATTCACAATCTGAATTTCACTATTCATGCTCGTGAGGTTAAACCGTCAGTCAGCAACAAAAAAAATCCGAAATAAGATCGTTACCCAAAATAATGCACATTAATCATCGTCATTCTTCACGTCACAAGGGCGAGGACGGATTTTATGCTGTTCTTGGAATTTTCAACATACATGTAACATCAAATGTTAATTCAGGCAACAATAATTGAAATTTACCAACTGAAACAATTATAATTATCCCGTTAAATACTTGGTTATTTCAGTATAGTGTTGCATAAAACACCAGTTATCTACTTTATTGTTGAGATGCTTTTCGACCAATGAACACATAAGACAGTACCGCCATCTTTTTAATCTAAAAAACACACTCAATGATGATCGAGTTACTGGTGACAAGTGTATTGAATTACTGGTTAAGTGCCTGTAATACCTTCATGTGGTGTAAATCGGGAATGTAGTTTGATACTAACATATAATCAGACACGGCTAAAAATGTAGGAGTACGGTTGGGCGTCCAATTAGGAATTAACATTTATCTCCACTAACCTAGACAGCAACCGTAAAAAAACCTAAACGGACACGATTTGGAACATAGACCGTTAGAACAATGCTTGAGCCGATGAAACTGGCCCAAGTGGCTCAAGAATTAGTGGAACAATCTCGATATTCTTGGGTTAAGCGAGATTCGATGGAAGGAAAACAGAGAACGGATATATACTCTAGTGAAACACATGGATCACAGTATTGGGGTCGGTTTATTGCTGAGTGTATCTGCAAAGCGTAGTATTGTCGACTGGAAGTCGATATCAGCTCACAAGTTCGTCTAAAGAGCAATGTTATAAAGACGAAGCTGATGAAGATTGGTACGTCGAGATGTTTACTTGCTGTCAGCGGTGAAGAAATAGATGCAGTTGAGTCTAGTTATCACCAGTTATCTACTTTATTGTTGAGATGCTTTTCGACCAATGAACACATAAGACAGTACCGCCATCTTTTTAATCTAAAAAACACACTCAATGATGATCGAGTTACTGGTGACAAGTGTATTGAATTACTGGTTAAGTGCCTGTAATACCTTCATGTGGTGTAAATCGGGAATGTAGTTTGATACTAACATATAATCAGACACGGCTAAAAATGTAGGAGTACGGTTGGGCGTCCAATTAGGAATTAACATTTATCTCCACTAACCTAGACAGCAACCGTAAAAAAACCTAAACGGACACGATTTGGAACATAGACCGTTAGAACAATGCTTGAGCCGATGAAACTGGCCCAAGTGGCTCAAGAATTAGTGGAACAATCTCGATATTCTTGGGTTAAGCGAGATTCGATGGAAGGAAAACAGAGAACGGATATATACTCTAGTGAAACACATGGATCACAGTATTGGGGTCGGTTTATTGCTGAGTGTATCTGCAAAGCGTAGTATTGTCGACTGGAAGTCGATATCAGCTCACAAGTTCGTCTAAAGAGCAATGTTATAAAGACGAAGCTGATGAAGATTGGTACGTCGAGATATTTACTTGCAGTCAGCGGTGAAGAAATAGATGCAGTTGAGTCTAGTTCTAATATTTGGGCAGTTTTGTGACAATCTATGGTGGTGCTGAAACAGATGAAAAGTTCCTGATACAAAAAGCTCGGCAAATGTTTGGTATGCCGAATAGAGTGGTGGTCGGCACAAATTTCAAAAAATCAAATAAATTTGCGCAGTTTTAAATCAAATTGTTTATCGGTATTATTGTAAGTTCTGCGAAACTTAAAAGAATGTTATTTGTCACAAATTCAAGTTCTCAATTATAAACAACAATTTGTGGAGACTGGCAGATCAGAGAGATTGGATGAGGTACGTTTATTTTTCATTTCATTTGACAATAGTTGGTACTCGCAATTATGAATAACCGC
>JANSTX010007903.1:0-19725 GCA_027564355.1 Penthetria funebris | reverse complement strand
ATAAAAGAGGCTTTCAATGGTGTTTGTCGAATATAGGTGATATAGATCATTTTGATCACACTTATTGACACTCTATTGTCTTACTGAATAATAACATTGACTATCTAATTTAAAGGTAATAATGATTCGTTAGTAGTAAAGACACAGTAAAATAACGTTTAGCTAATATTGAAATGAAATAAAAAAAATAACAGAAAAACTGAAATGTATTCGAAGAATGTCAAAATCTAATATTAAACATATACACATCAATATAAATATTAATCAAAAATTAATTAAATTTAATCGAATAATATATATATATATATATATAGATAGCAAGCAATTGATGCTAATAAATTTAAAAGTGTTTAATTTATTTAGTATAATCAACTAACAATTGACTTACTTCAATATAATGTAATAAGAGAGTATTATGCCCGAAGGCAATAACATGTCATCGTAATATTATTAATATTAATTTTCATATAAAATCATTCTCAATTGATAGATCAATCAATTTAAATTGATTTGTGGTTTTAATTTAATTTAAAAATAATTTCATGAGATTCATCTATAATAGATTAAATGTTTCTGCTAGCATAATATTTTTAAACTTTATATTTAAAAAAATAAAAAGAAAAAAAAATTACATTTAGATAATAAATATTTAATCTCATTGTTAAATCAATTAAGTTCAAAATTGGTTTCGTTTGTTTTTTTTTGTGTGTGAGCTCATATAACATTATGCAGCTAATAAACGTAAATATATAACCTAAATATAGGTAATTGAATTGAAGAGTCATAATAATGATTCTAAAATTATTTTCCATACAAAATCAACAGAATAATGATTATGTTAGTTTGTTCGACTGCAAGTATTTGATTTAATGGTCAATATCTTTTTTTTTTTTCTTCTTATAATTAGTCGAAATCATAAATCATTAATCTATAGACAAGTAGTCGAAAGCAATATCGATTTTTAGACAATTTTTCTGTACATTCACCAACACATTGAACATGGGTTAAGTACCTATCCATATACCCGGATTGGTTTTTTTTTTTTGACTTTTCGGAAATCTCACATGGCCATACAAAGCCTTGATCTTTTCATTTTGGAAAGAAATTCAGCTGTTGCATAAGCCTATGATATTTGCAGAGATTATTATAAATGTACAAATCTGAATATATTGTAAATTTCAGACGAATTTATTCATAACTTAAAAACTTAATATTAAGAATCCTTTAGCCAAATACAATTTCAATTGGGACATTTTGTGGAATAAAGATAATTATTAAAGAGGATACCAGCAGTGGTTAAATGTGGAGTGAATAGTGAAATACGATCAGAAATCGTGAGCAATAAAGGTTGTTCGTTAATGTACTAATAATCACTGATGTGAATGGTATAGAATCTCAAGAATTTGATCTTCACTAGAACATCAAATAACTGTATATATATATAAATGGGTTTAATTTTAAAATTCAAATCCGTTGTTAATGTCAATGTTTTATTTCTGAAACGAAGCGGATTAAATAATTAAATAATTAAATAATAATCAATTTAATTTTTATGTGGTTTATGATCATAAAAAAATCACATATAAAATATAATATATATTAATATGTAGTCGTATATTGACTATATATTACTATAAATTATTAATTTTATTTAAAACATAAATTTATAAAAAGAAAATTGATATCCAATGTTCATATAGGTGTGAAAAATATGTCAATAATTATATCATTCATATGGTTCTTATATAGTTTTACATAATTGAAAATTTTTTAAGTGGTTGTCATGTCATGTCATTGTCAATCATTAAAATGACACATTTTTTATACCTATATAAGTACCAAATTAAACATAAATTTAAAATTACCAGATCATTTTGTTAAATTTATGCCGTTAAAAGATAAAGATGAATTTCTAATGTAAATTATCCATTAAATAAACCCACATAATTTGAATATATGAATGACAGATGAGGATAATTATTTAAGGATATAAATATTTTAAGAGAAAAATTAAAGAGGATATTATACTTGTATCTTATAAAACTTAGGGAATTAAGCACCTATATACATAAAGTTTGTCGTGATTTTATCACATTTTCAATGTAGATCGAAAGCCTATTTATAAAACTCATGAAATTTAATGACATACAAGTAGAAATAATAATACATAACCATTATGTACATCGATTCTGTCTATATTTAAATATAACTTTACATCATGAGAATAGGTTCAGCTGACGAGAAACCAATCTCTATTAGATAGAGTAGGCGAAAATTTTCATACTTTCACAAAACTTAAACTCTTTCCCAGACGGATCACGATCCCAGCTTTGTTTAGAATTAATGGCTGTTACAAAAATTAAATTAAAGCAAAAAATTTGTACGTGCATAGCCAGAATTAAGACATTTCGACCAATATAAATTATCTTATGTTTCCAATATAAACATATCACAAATCACCAATTTCAATGTATACGATGAAATTTTTTCACCATAATTAAAGGTGAATGAATTTTGAAACAGTTTTTTTTTTAGAATCTTTTTATCATATAATAGAAAGTGCTAATAGGAGCTTTTTTTTTGCTATATTTTCGAAAATGATATTTAAACAGCACATTTTTTTAGCAGAATTGTAATCAGAATCATATGTAAATTCGTATATCAACCGCAAGCAAAACTGTCCAGTATTGATGACATAATAGAATGGCAAATGAATTAAGCTTTAAAAGAGCAATTAAAAATTTTGTATTATATTATGTAATATATGAATTTAATCGTGCGTTAACGACTTATATCATATAACAAATTAGTCAACAATAAACTTATTCTGTACTTTATTAAATTTCTATTTCGTATACTGAGTTAGTCACGTTTTTCTACAAGAATAAATTAAATGTCAATTTAGAGAAATTATAAAATTTGCAAAAAAAAAAGGAATAAATATTCTATATAAATTAGTTATTACTTGTGTTAGTTAGTTGTTTAGGGATTTACCGTAAACATTGCCAACATCTTTTTTACATACAATTAAGTGTTGAAGTACAGCAATAACCCTATATCATTTACAATCTAATTATTCAAACTGAGTTTATTTACATCATATAAACACTTAAATATTATTTCTTATAAAACTCTACAATTGATTGGCATACAGGCCGTATTTAGAGGTTCTCAAAAACACAATTTTTGGCTACAATTTTCTAATCTAAATCTAGAACTGATGAAAATTACTGGAACATGGCGACTGTGACGCGAAATTAATAAATAGTTATGTATTATTACCGTTAATATATGAAATTTTGAAGGGCTGTTTCATGAAAAAATAACCCCTTTCTAGATATGGAAACGAATTGTATTTGTAGGTTGAAAGTAAATCTAAAATTCAAATTGGAGGAACTGTCAGTGATACAGAAAATTTAAGGGCAATACAGAAGAACAGATACTTGAAAGATTACGTAAAAAATTTAAAATCCAAGATTTTTAGTACTATGTGATTATTTGGTGTCGAATTATACAAACTACTTCAAACCTGACAAATTTTAAACATCCCATATGTAAACACCACAGCATTATCCCAAATCCATCTAGGCGTATATATGCATTGTCTTGAAAAGTTATTTATCGTAAAAAAAATTCGCAATATCAACACTAGTCCAATGCTTCGAGGAAAAGTACAAAATATCGGCAGTTTGAAATTTATTCCCATTTATATATTTCTAAATATGATTAAACCATTTACAAAATTATAAAATCATTATTTCCATTCAATGGAATAACATGAAAAAAAAACTATTATCTACGGAATCATTTCGTATTTAGCATTAAACATATAATATATAGAAGATCTATAAAATTGATGTCATAGAATTCATCCTGATTTGACAAATTGAATTAGTAACGTTTTAAAGAGCAATCTAATAGAACCACCAATTTTGTGAATGGTGTCTCTTTTATAATACGTTTCAAAGTTGATACACATCATTCTGATATACATCACTGACTGTTTTTAAAAAATTTATTAATAAGCTCTTGTCTTAAATCTCAATATCAATTCATTGGTTATGCTAATGACACTAACCTACATCATTTTTACTATGTATTTTATTAAAAATCAATTTTGGGGATAATTTATGATCAACTATGAAAATTATTTTTATACAATAATTTAACCCTAATTTCTTTAATTGGTCGAGTGCACATCACGTAAAATTCAACAAACAATAAAACACTTGTAATTGCCATCGCATATAAACGCGGTTCATGATTCCTTAATAAATTGTGATGTTAATTTGGTACCACAATCCTCGATATTTGACTATCTCGGAATGCATGTAGAAAGTATTGCCATTTTATATAAAACCTCATGGAGCACTTATTCACACATATAGGTCGGTGTCACAGTGACGACCATTATTAGCTTCCTTGACAGAATTAAAAAAGCGAACTACATTAGAGTTGCAGATGACGATCGTATGAAATTCAACTAAGCATTATAGAGCAATATATGTGTGTACTACCTCTATTTTATAAATATTATATTCATCCTGCTGTGATCACTATGTCCAATATTCAGGTATTCGCCTATTTATATATACGACACGTTCGACAGTCATCTATTGAGTTACTATTTAATCGAACAAAGGTTCGAAGTATTTTCATGATTGCCTCAAGTTACCTTCTATCCTGACGTAGATTCAATTAACTGGAATTTAACCCATAATCGTCATATTAACATTATAATTTATATATTCAATTTATTTATCTAGGAATGTACAATTTATTTCATCACGTACTTTATTGTGTATGCAATGGTAATTGAGTAATTACAATGAATACGTCATTAAAAATAATAAACATTTATTTAATTTAAATACAAAACGTTTGCTTTTGTACTCGTTGATATTAAAATTTTGGGATATTATTTATTTATAGTCAAAAGTATGTATATTGAAAGGGACTAAAATGTTTAAATAACACAAGGATTATCTGAGTATGGTTGAGCTAACACATTTTACAAACCTTCAAATGGCAAAAAATTGTGATAAAAATATATTTAATTTTAACATTAACCGTATTTTTTGTTATCAATTTTGCCAATGAATTTTGAGAAATCTCAGAACTGTCTTGAAAGGTGTAGCGAATGCAAGTTGTAGAGAATTGCATGTATAGCCAGTATAGGAGTTAATATTATTGAAAAATGTATTTAATTAAGAAAAAAAAAAAAAAAACATGAATAATTAAAGAGTTATTTACTATAGCAAATTAATGTCATTCCTTTAATTGATAATAAATTTCGTAAGATTTTAATATTAATATCTACTTCTTATAAAGGTCTTTGATATTGAAAAATACCAAGAAAATCGAAAATAAAAAAATCCTTCCTTTCATTTTTTAAAAGTTTTTTTTGTCTCAAAAATTTGCATTTATTACATTCATTAATTAGATGAATTATGATATACGAATACGATCAAAATATTGAACTTTATAATCATACTTATGATGTGGATCATCCATCCGTTATTAACTTAATAACACTTAATAAAAAATTTAAATTACACTTCACTAAAAAATTTTATAAATTTTAATTAAATTTCCGTTTAAAACAAAAAAAAAAACCACACTGAACTGAATTAGATTCTCAGCAAATTGATTCATTTGCATTAAGTTTTCAATTGCGTGGACCAAGAAAACTAACCATACAGATATTCCTCAGCAGTAGAAATATTAAACCTACAGAACGTTTGAGAGTTCGTAATTCACTGTCATATAAAAGATTTGCAGACGATTGGATTACCTTGCTTTCTGGCTCTGTTTATTATTATGTATATATTAACAGCATCAATGGTACAGAGAAATTATTCTTCATTGCATACTGTACATATATATGAACAGGGTCAATCAAAATTAAGTTTAATTTAACAACTATATTAATATTAAGTGTTTTTTTTCTGTCCATGTCTTCAATGTAATATGGTCTCATCAAAATTTATATATAATATAATATATTCTTTCCATTTATTATTAATTATTATAAAATATACTTATAATAAATTGTTAGTACTCGTACGACAAAATATACGATGTGAAACTTTGATATGATATTTAATATGATAACTATATATGATATAATACTGTAATAAACAATAACTGTAAATAAAAATAAGTACAACACTCGCGTATATTTAGACTTCAGGCTAAAAGTTATGAAACTATTCCAACTAAAGATAAAGCCAATGCAATATTATTTGTACAGATTATACATTATCATCCCTTACGGAGTTTTGGCAACAAGCAGTCATTAACGCGAATATTTTTTTCTAAAACTCGAGTGACTCATATCTTATTTACAGTATCTCGAACTTGACCCCACATCACATAATGCATAGTTAACATGTTAAAGTTACTGATCCTAATATGCATGTGCAAATGCCAACCAAAAAATAACCATAAATTATCCACTTATCCGGTTCTACATTCGAATAATTCAGTATAGTGTTGTAATTAACACTCCAGCAGAATTATTATTAAAGACAAGAGATACCCTTTTTTTTTTTTATTCTATCGCACACAAGGAAATTATATATTGTGTAACACACCACACGCTTGATGACAAACTTTTAATAAATATATCAATAAAAACCAATTGGTAGGAATACTTTAAAATCATAATGACTATACGAACGGGATACCATAAGATAAGAACAGAAACGGTAACCCAACCATAGTTCTGTGTATCGGTGTAATTTCACTAGATGTAAATCTTCATGTTTATTAGGTGTAAATCCTCATGTTTATTTTTATCGGATTTGATTCTTTCGAAGCAAACATTATATCTTTGAACTCTTTAATGGAATAATCACATTTTAAATGTGCCAAAAAATGCAGCAAAATAAATAAAAATTGCAGTCCAAAAACATATATTCCCATTGTATATAAAAATATAACTGCTATTAACACCTCATCCACATGAGTGTATAAGGTGTCGCCATATAATAGTAATCTTTCATTTCTATGTGTAATAATTATAAAATTAAATTTCATAACTGGAAAATATGGATTGATAGAACCTTCGTAATATGGAATAATAGAAAAAATATGTATCTAATCGAGTAATATTCACATGTATATGGGTCGGTTTATCCCTTAATTTCATCATAGATTTCTTTCGGTACAGGCTCAATTTGGAGTCATCAACTTTATTCTATATACATTATCACAGTGAATGTTTTGCTGATATCGTTAGTACAGATATTACACTCACAATCTGGTTATACAATTGTTCTAAGATGAATTTGCAGTTTTCAGCAAAAATGTCTTGAGAAATATGATTCTATGGTTCCATAGACAATAGACAAAAAAAAAATTTAAAACATTTACAAATTTCATTCTTCCTAAAATCCCTTATGACCAATGAAGAGCGGAAGTGACATATAAAAATTAAAATAATAAATAGATAAAATAATAAAAAAATAATAAATAGACACAAACATAGACTATGCATTAATTCTTTCGATTCATAAGTTACATCATAGTTTTGTGGCATTAACGTATATATCTTTTAACAACATCATTAATCTCTCTCAAAATCTTACTAAATGTTTTGTGAATCATTTAGTTTAGGGCAGAGCAGCCTACGTTAGCAAACATGCATAGTTTTTATAAGTGTCATAGTGTCATGAATTAACCAATTTATCACAACATACAGTTATTGGAATGTACAACTTATACTGATAGTATAAATTGGAAAAGCAATTAGTATGAATTAACCAATTTATCACAACATCCAGTTATTGGAATGTACAACTTATACTCGTATTATAAATTGGAAAAAAAAATTTGTTCTAACATAACAGTTTGAAAATATTGTTGGAAATTTTAGTACGGTTTTTCAAGTTTCAACATATTTAAATGCATGTAGTACAAAGGTACATAGTGAATATTGTTTAAAATTATAATGGTGAATTTTGAAGTGAAATCAAATCAATGCAGTTATTTCATATTTCATATTTACAATATATTGGCGGGTATGTGAGAAATACGATAAGCAAATTGCTCAGATGAAGCTACTATGATGATATCATTGAGATAATCATTAAACTCTACATATAATTATTACCACAATAATTTCTTATCCAATTAAAGTAGTCTTAGATGAACAATATAATTAATAGTTTTTATGTTAAAATGTTTTGAAATTTAACATCATACAATTAATTGTCTAAAGAAAGAAATTTTCCGTATTCCAGTAAATTCAATTATAAATTAAAATAGTAATAATTTCAATTGATATTTTTGTTTTACTATATAATTTTACGTTGCTTACCTTAAAACTTTGTACGATTGCTGATCAAACACAATATTATTGAAAAATATCAATAAAAATTCTCTTGATAAACTGATAATTATATATAATTAAATGATAACTTTGGAATTTATATCCAAATTATCAGGTATTTACATAATTTCATTGGGTGGAATGCTTTTAAAAATAAATGATTCTGCAATTATTTACCAGATTTAACATCTTTATTGGCTGATTTAAATTCTTTAAGAAGCTTACCTGAAATAAAAAGAAAATAATATAAGAAAATATTTTTAAAAACGAGTATGCAGTTGTTAAAATTATATATAACTTTTTATAATGCAATTATTTAATTATTTACATTCTTATAAATCCTAAACAATTTTCATTAATTGATATTGTAAATTTTACTGGAAACTCGTTCGCCCCAAATAGGTCCATGACAAGTGTAATCAAATTAAAAAAACCGAAACGTAAAATGACAATGTAAATATTTTTTTAAACAAAAAAAACAGTTTAACATCCCCCAAAATTCTTTATAGATGATTTATTTTAAAACCTAACATTTCTTGTATAGAAAATTTGTGAATTGACCGGAAGAAGTATGACACATATGAATGAGCTACTCAGGTGATTTAAGTTCTATATAAATTGACATATAATAATCTGTAACAAGAAAATGTCGAAAAACCTTGGTATATGATGAAAGCTCCAAAAGACTATAATTTTTTAAACTAACAATTTGGAAACATATCAGCGACTGAAATTGAAACAACTAGTGAGGAAATTTTGTTTACATGTTAAAACTGATAAAGATCTGTTCGCCGATGACATACCGCCTTGCATACCGCCTTTAAGTCGATACTACACAAAATAAATGAAGTTTGTTGCTTTCAATTAAACCGATAGACTATAATGCTGAAAAAGCTGTCGTATCAAGTATCTCAAATTGTGTAATTTTTTAAAATTTTCGTTATTGCTCCTAATAATTATGCTTGCGAAATTTGAAATGTGTTACAAATTCAAATTTTCATTGCATTTAAACACATATTAAGAATGTTTTGGCAAAATGCAATGATATCGATTTTAATAGATCTACAATACAATGCTATTATTCATATGCACCCATGCATATGACAATATCCAATCGCTTAATCTCAACAAAGCAATGTGAAAGTTGATTATTCAAAAGCCTCATTGTCACCAGACGATGCTTGCTTGCTCTGTAGGCTGCGTAAACATAAACTGCTGTTACACATTTAACACTATTTTTGAATCTTGCTTTGATTATAACTCTACTTCCTTTGATTATGGCTCCATTATTATGCTTCACATGACTTGGTTTTTCGGAAAACAAAAGAGTTACATCAGAGGATGTAGTTCGTACTCCGTTTGCCTTCCATCGAACCTCGCTCAACCCAAGAATATCGAGTTTGTACTTTCTCAATTCATGAGTCACCAGAAAAAATTTCAAGCATTTGTCTAATAGTTAAAAGTTTCCAAATCACGTCTGTCTACGTATGCCAAAAGTTGTCATAGTGGTCCCTTTTGATTTGAGGCCATATATTGACGTTTCTCGTGCAATTAAGTATTCAGCAAACATAAAGCTGCCTTGTTTGGTGAAATTGGAAGTTAATTGTAAATTGGGCACACATAATCACCGGTAATTCGACAATAAATAACCTCATAATATCATGTTACAATTCTGTTCATTAATTATCATCAGGTCAGATATTTGGATGTATCTATAAGTGACCTAACAATAAAACGATATACATCGAACTTCAAAAGTAACGTCATAAAATAAATTGATTCAGACAACTATTATGGATTTTAATGACTGCTAATTAATACCTAAATGCATTGATAAATACTTTATTATATTTTGCATTTTGTACTAATGCGTAATTGAATATATTAAATAAAATCAATTCATTAAATCATATAAATTTCGAACATATTTGAACATGTTGGGCTCTCATTATATGTAGATAAATTATTGTACATATAGCTTCAAGCTGAATATTAGCAATAATTCCAGATCGATTACAGACAATAATGTTTTGAATAATAAAATAAAATAACTAAAACATATATAATATGTAAATATTTAAATAAGATACATAAGACATGAAATGTGCAAATACTAAATTTAATTTAGCATTATTTATGAATGTAAGATTACATTGTACAGACATTATTATGTATTAAATTAACATGAAGAAAAATGCAATGTTTTTTCTACATTCTATACAATCCTAAAACTTGATTTAAGCTATCAAGTTTAACTTCTAAATAAAATCGTTAAGAATTCTTCATAAAGGATTATCAACTTTAATAAACATCTTATGTCAATAACCCGAGCAATAACCTAAATTATTAGACTAATAATTTATTAAATAGATAAATTTCTGATATGCTTAAATATATTAAATATATAAAAATATTATGAATATATGAGCAAACTGCTCATATATCAGATTTAAGAAAGCCTATAGCCCTGTAAATGCAATTTTTATGCTCAGATATCTTTAGCCAAATTTATTAGTATTTTATTGTGAACAATCGATAGTATCTCAAAATATCCATAAAAATTTTCCACCAAATATAACAGTTCTTTATTTTTTTTGCATTGACTCTCTGTTATGTTCTTTGGTTTCGTTACAAAGTTTATCGATTATAATTAGCCGGTTCTATAATTGTAATAATACAGTAGAATCCCCATTTACATAGTTTGCTGATGAAATACTTTTTAACCAGTAACACGGAAGGTATTCTCTTTTCGACACCGATCACAAGCGATCAGGAATTGATACTTATTTTTGTTAATTTACGGATGAAACGAGCTGGAGATAAAAATGAGTTAAGTAATCTAGATGTTAGTCAGCATCACTTAAAATTCGTTACTATTGAACTTCACGTATATTGTACAACACAGCTCACTTATTTGTAAAGTTTTACATTATAATACTATTAATTATAACAGATTTAAAACAAAAAAATTAAGTTATTTATTTTCTATAAATTTTAAAATTTAAATATACATTACATCTTCTCAGTTTACCATATGCTAATTAATACATGAGTAACTTTTGATAAATATAATTAAAAGGTCGATAGATCGTACATGTTAGTTTTTATTTTCACTTATTCTCATTATGGACATATCAGTGAAGTATCACAACGAGATGATCGTTTTTTTTTTTTTTTGTTTGGAACATTTCAGATATTCGCTATTAATTTAAATGTTTTTTGTATAATAATTTATTTCCATATCTACTACATAAATAAGAATTTCATATTCAATTGCCACATGCTGTTTTGTAATTATTTGTGTACCTACTCATATTGCTATTAAATTTCATAAATTAAGGTAGAAAATTTGGGTAATAAAAGGTGAAACATTGAGAAAATAATTTTAAAAATTCTAATGTTGTTCGAAAATTAAGTGGAAAAAAGATTTATATGTAATTTTATATACCATAGATTAACATGAAATCATATATGAAAGATTGGCGAAAATGCAGAATTACCACTCTTCGCCACCCAGACTAGCGACTATATACGTTCCATAGGGAATGTCCCTACGACAAACACCCTATTATCATTTATTGTGCATTTTTTTCACATACATTCATCGCTTCAGCAACCAACAGTTTGTGACATAAAGATATTCGCCACCTAGACGGTCGATAAAGATCTCGCAGCAATAATAATAAATATTTGATCCTGAGAATACTTATTCTAAGATATCTTATAACGACGATGCAATATTATGTACTGTATTTGACCACGATAATTTGATCGATATTCTACAACTTTACACAAAATAAAATATAAGCATATACGTCTAAAAGTGAATATCTCCACTTATTGCTATATTTTATTGAGATCGTCTGCAGCTGATTTGTAGATTATTTTGTGGTGCAACATGGCCGGTTTAATAGTTAAAAATTCGTCATCGTGTTATTTGTAGATGTTTCTAGCTATTTATAGGTACGAGTACACAACTGGCGAAGTTGGTCAAAATTATGTGAATTTGTAAATAGAAATACCACAAAAATGTAAAGTTTCTTGTTTTGATTAATCTTATTTGAAAGTGACTATTTTTAAGGTAATTTCCAGTTGTTGTACGATTGGTGTCTGTATAACTGAATAAAAACCGAAACTTTTGAGTTTTATCCCATAGGGTTATGCATGCATATCTAAAATCTGAAATTGAGTTGTAATATGACCTATTTGAGATATTGAGTCTTGAATATGACTTTTATTGATGGTCATTCACTTCCCACGATTAAATTAATTTATGTTCACTGATATATTTAAATAAGAGATCAAATCCTATTTTACAAAATAATAACGGAGATTAATTTGATTTATTATTATGGATATGGTAGTTTACATAATTGGACTGATGTTTATTAACAACGCATATACTCGTATAATTATTTCTAATTACACAACATATAACATATATTATATATATATATATATATATATTAAGAGTTTAAATTAATATAATTAATTATTTCCATTTCAATTCAATTTCTATATTGATACATAACAATTTATTACAAAAAACACTAGAAATTTCTTAAACAATGGGGGTATACCTGCAAAAAAACAGGCATCAAATAAAATCGTATTAAAGAAAAACGAATGATTGATTAAATAAATTGCAATGTTTTTACTTGTAAGAAACTAACATCTAATTTAAAATAAACTACATCCATTTAAGATGGCATACACACAGAAGCTAAACTAATGTCAGCAAAATTTTAGTAAATAAAAATTTTGTATATACAAAAAAGTGATTCTGTCACGATTTTATTTTATAGCCATTTACATGGGCACTAAATTTACTTAAATCTTTTATGGTCGGCATGAGATCTAATAGATATTACAATAATTACTTATTATTTTATACTTATATTCGCAATTTCTCATCTTGTCTAAAAATTAGAATGTTCAATCTAATCAATATGTCGGATAGATGTTATCTTCATAGACAGACAGGTCGTGTCATTTTCGAAGACATTTTATAAGCTACACTTTTAAAGTATAAATGTATTATAGATATACGAGCATATACGACTATGTAAAACATGTAATTATTAACATATATGAATATTTTCTAAACAACATTTGACAACCTTTAAATTGCATAAAATATTTGACAAATATAATCTCCAATCTCTATACTGTGCAATTGACACATTTTGATGACCATATAAATAAATTAATAAACATTCCACTATTTTGCACATACATTGATAAATTCCATATTACCAGTGATATTTTCCAAATAGATCAATTTCTTGATATAAACCCGGATGTAGATCTCTAAGAAATAATTGAGCAGTCAGCAGGAATGTTTACGTAATATACATTAAAAATTGTTAGCACGTTAAATATACATATGTGAAGTAGACTGAAAGTTAGTTAAGAACACAATTCTTGGACACAACTATCATTAAGCTGAATGATGTCACATTTTTTATTATAAATAAAGAACGCAAGCAAATTAATACTTCTGTCAATTTTGAATCTCATTTAAATTTCTCAGTAGAAAATAAAAATTAATTAATTGAAGTTATAGGATTGAAAGAAATTTTTGTTGATAAAGCGATTATGCCAAGAAGAATAATTTCCTGACTTTTAATTTGAGTGAATTAATAATTCCTGGTAATATTAGTGTGGTAAAGCCAAGGAATTTTATGTACAGATTAAATATTGCCCATCTCTGTGTGAAGCATAAATATAACAAAAAGGAACCCAATAAGTATTAATTAAATCATGTTGCGGAATTATAAGTCACAAATGAGTTATTGCTTCAGAATTTAACACAAAGTTTCTTTTCGGTGAGATATTTCTTTAAATCTGGCGAATATGTATATATATTTTGTAACGTAATTTCACTAATTTTGCTGATTTAATTGCCGATGAATGTCCACATATAATTTGACAGACTTCAATTTATATAGTTAAAAAAATATTATATATCATAGTTCACAGTTGTACGAAGGCATTGTGTTCTACGTCAAAATTGAAGAAAAATATTCGTAACGAAATTGAAACGTAATAGCGTGATTGCTTTGTATTTGGAAAAAAAAAAAATGTAAACTGCTATTGTTCGTGAGCTACAGCATTTACATGTTATAATAAAATATATGTATATTGAATCATTAAACATTACAATGTTACTGGCAGCATCGCAAAATGCCATGGCGGTGGTCATAAAAAAACTGCATCATTTCAGTTAAACGTGGATGGTTCAAGCGTAAGCCGCTTACTATAACCATGAACTTACAGTGCAAGATTTAACAACGGTACAAAATACATCAAGACTTCATCGGTCAAATTTATTGAAAACCATGCACTCAAGTTGCGAACTGGAAAATTTCTGATGAGAAAACGTAAACAAACAAAACGATAGTGTGTGGGCAAATATAGCATCAATTTGGATAATCGAGATGAGTACACAAGCGGCTGTTGTTGTTATGATTTAGATTGCTGTAACTGCAAATGATCTCTCTCCACACGTTTTCCTATCGACCATAGCGTTAAGAATTAACAAATATACCAGATGATGTGTTCATTTCTTGGGCAGATAAACAATTTGTTTCCAACCGCGTTAAACATTTCAACTGGACTCGACATCATCCAATAAAGACACAACAATTTTTATAAAAACATGTTCATTTTCTCACAACAATGGCCACCATACTCAACAAACTTGATTCTAATTGACTTCTCCATATGGTCCATTTTGAAAATAATGGTATTAATAAGAAGAAAAAAAGATTAGATTTTGAAAACATTGAAGCCAGTGCTTCTTCTGCAATAGCAATGAATTTCACAGTATCACATTTGTGCAATGTGGGATGCATTCATCGGAAGAGTTGTTTTTGTAAATACTTAATTATGGGTTCATTCATTAATATTGGGCAACGGGTGGGATCAGAAGAACGAAAGGGATAATTAAATTTGATACACTTTCATCATATGGTAATCTGATGAGCATTAAATTATCGTTGCAAGAAAAAGTGTTGTTTTAACCAGTCGGTAAACACTGCATTATTGCATAGTCTGGATCACATGCCATCACTGGCATACATCGTAATTGAGTTTCCCAGTAATATCTCGCTGATAGTCAATCACTCGGTTTAAACCAAGAATATAATTTTGTACACAAAACATAGCTTTTGTTCAGGTGTTAGTAATTGCGGTACTTATCTCGCAAATAAGTTTAACGTACAAATAAAACTTTTCTGCTTTCCATTGCTGTGAAAATTTTACTAATCGACAAATATTAATTAAACTTTATCACAAATCTTCACCCAATCCCTCGGATATTTTAAACTAAGAGATTTAAACGTTGGATTAAAATTGTCATGGAATGGTGATTTCGCATGTAGGAAGGTTATGTGCAGGTAAATCGTTATTCAGGTGGACTGCTGATATCAATTTGACTAAAAAATAACTAAATGTAATATACACACAAAGTAGGTACGACTGACAAATGAGCTAAAGGAAGTCTTTGCTCCGCAGTGACATCGATAAGATTACTGAAATGATGATGAAAATTAAATGTGTCGAATTAACATTCTTGTACTATTTTGGCAGTGAAAAATATCCAAATGGTTAATCGAGGGGCTTATCAAATTTACATTTGAACTTCTTAATATATAGTGTCGTAAATTGTAGACATTATACGATGGTACAAAAAAATACTACACTTTTGTATGAGGCTGCAATAAAATAAATGATTTGTATTTAAATTAATGATCACCAATTAAGCGGAACCAAAGAATTTCATATGTCTTTTATTTTTTCTTTCCATCGTTTTTTTTTTTATTTTTTTATTTTCTTTGCTCAATAATATGTTTGATTGAAATATTGAACTACTTCAAAATGTATATATTAAACATGTATTTTTAATTAAATTTCCAACCTTTTTATTAAATAAATTTTATCAAATAATTATATCTACTAGTAAAGCAATTGCTAATTCATTTATCTTAATCAAAATCCCGCAGACCAAAACAAGTAAAGAGAAAAAATGTTTAAAAAAATAAATAAAAATTGTTTGAATTAAATGTACTCAAATAGTGATTGTCGTCATTAAGGTAATAATAAAATTAAAATTTGATTACTTGAATATATACTTGCAATCCTAGGATTGTGTACATTCAAAATAATTATAGCTTGTAATATAGAATTTCATCTGATCAAAAGATCACAATTTTCTTCAATATACGAGTATTTTATCCAATGTTTAATTTAATAAAAATTAACTAAGAAAAATTACACGAAATGAAATTTAATAAGCTATTAATTTTTTATAAACTGAACATTTTATTATTATACACTTTATTATATGTTTATAATAAAAATTGTGTACTTGAGGAAAATCTCAAGACATATAACAAATAATTTAATTGATACTTTGCATACGAACACCAGTATTATTAAATTATTAAGTCAAATTAAAAACTATGATTTCTATTATTAATTTTATGTAATGAAAATTTGATTATATACAGTATACAATTGACATTTTAAAATTTAATTTGCGGACACTCCCTATTTTATGGATCAAAGCAGACTAAAGCACATATTAAAAAAAATAATTAAGAACTACATTTTCATATATTTCCACTTACAAACCCCGGGCACCGATCTCCACTTGATCCCACCGTACTTTAATCGTTATTGAGTACCGTTATCAATTTTAAGACTCCTTGTAATAATTGGTCCTAATTATTTAAATATGTCAGTAACAGACAGTGGATGGCCGCCTAATATGATCGTGTTTCGCATGAATCATTTGATTACAATTAAATGAAAAGCTTAGATGCATTGTGTGTTAATGTTGCTAATATGTTGTCTGGTGGCCTTCAATACCAAATGCCACAGATTAAATATATTTTCCAGAATAATTTTACTTTCACTATTACAACTATGTCATCTTTAAATAACATGATATGTAGCATAACAGTGGTCTGGGTTATTATGATTAATAAAAGAAGTAAATTGAATTCCTGTTCAAATATTAAAATATTGATTCCACTTGTTATTTACTTCTCTGTCAACAGTCAACACATTACGGTTTTCGTGTTTGATAAATTTGTGTATGACTGGGGCATTTTACAGAATTGTGTATAACTTGTCTTGACCACCAAATCCAAAATGTTGTATTTAACTTATTTGTGGCTGTATATATAGCAATAGTAATCAATTTAATAATTCAAGTGTTGCTAGATTATATGTTTTAAAACCATGACCAGAACGAGTTCTTTACCAAGTTGTATATAATGATATTGTACTGAAATTCGTAGCCACTTCCATTTCAATATGCAAATAACCATTTGACATACGAATATCTCTCTTCTTACAGACCCATTCAAAGCTTTTGTTATTATGATCTGTTTAATTTATCAATAATCCAATCAAGTATTCGTATTTCAGAAACTAAATTTCTGTCCCTTTATTTTAACATTGTAGGTGATTTTAATAAATTGCAGTTCTAAAAGTGTGGCAAATTTTATTTAAAATAAAAACGAAAAAAATTTAAGTAATTCACGTTTCAATGATTTATTTTATATAAATAGTAATATATTTATTAAAATATTCAATTATTGTGAAAGTTTTTGATCATATTTGATGAAAAAATTTATAATTTTATATACTATAAATTTGAATTTGTATCACGGCATTTGATTAGGTCAAGTATTGCAACTACGCTTCTTACAACATGGCAGACCCATACATTTCCTCTATTCAATTCTATCTCTATGCGTAAAGCCATTAAGTCTACAAAGGTATGTCTACCTATGTCGAAAAACGATTGTAACATAAAATATGGGAAAAAAATTTTTGTATGAACATAAAATAAATGCCAGAATTTATGCAAAATAATTTAAACAAAAATCTACTCAATTGTAGGTTTAAACTATTACTACAGGTCTTGTGGAACTATAAGAATATTGAAAGTCTAGTCTAGGTGTAGAAAGAAGTTGATGGTTTGAATATTTTTAAGAATGAGACGTAAATTTACAGTTATTCTAGTAACAGAAAGATTTTTCAGCTGAATTTATATGGAAGGTTACAAAAAACGAATTCGTTTAATTTTATAGTAAAATTTTGATACCCAGGAGCATCATCTGAGAACTAAATTTTAATAGATTGTGCAGAGTATATAAACTCGAAACAAAGATATGTAACAAACATAAGTTTGCAATTAATTTTAAATTACTGTATACTGTTAAAAAAACTAAATTATTAAAAAAAAAAATTATAAAAATAACAAAATATATATACATGGTATATTGCTACGGTTATGTACGTTATAAACACATAAATTGGTTATTTATTGCTTCCGGTCATTCCTGTTATGCATGATATGCGGCTTTGATTGAAAATATAATTTATATTGTTGATTTGATATACTTTGGGAATGTGAGAAAACATTACTGGTTTGCTTTATATTGTCAGAAACACAAGGGTGATAAAGCTCATTTATATCCACTTCTGATGTGCAAAATAAAATAATATCTCAGGTTCCATCCATATTTAACAGTTCTACACGTATTAAGCAAATTTATCAGATGTTACCAATGGGGAAATTCTTTCAATGTATTTATGCAATACTAATTAATCTCACTCCTTAGCAACTATCCCATTAACAGAACTAAGCTCTAATACCAATTACTAATTTTAGAATTTTATCTATATTGCAATCAAATGTTTCTATGTTTAATGAATTCTTATTTAGCTTCATATCTAATTTGTAATAACAAATATTTTATATTACGTACGAGTACATAAAGTATGTAAAATGTTTCTACTTTGTACTCGTAAAACAATTTAGATGTGGGTTGAACATTTATATTAAACCATCATATTATAGATTATTCGTGATATTAATTAAATATTCGTGATAATAATTGAATAGAAGTACAACACTTAAAAGCATTGTCATTAATGGTATTACTCGTGTATAAAATAATGTAGATTTTTAATTTACCAAAATTTTATTCAAAATTTATTAGTCTTCATATATTTTTTTCAAAATTTGTTTGCATGAAAATGACTCTATTCAGAATACATACAAAATGTTTTACATCCTACACACACAAGATGACGAATGAAATGACGATCTTGCTGAATGGCAATAATGGCACGAGATCAAGACTGGTCAACTGGTTTAAAAAAGCATCTTAACAACCAATTAGCTGGAGATTTATACACCGTTCTACTAAAATATAATCAAATATGTAACTGGATAATTATAATTGATACATTTTCCAGATGATAAATTTTAATTATAATTATTTGTGTTCATATTTGATGTAACTTACAAATTGGAAATTGGATATGGCAAAAGAACATCGTAATGTCGCCCTAATATAATATTATAC
>JANSTX010007892.1:0-19725 GCA_027564355.1 Penthetria funebris | reverse complement strand
TTACTAAATTAAAAAAATTAATATTGAAATAACACCATGGAAAATAAACGCATGGGTGGTAATTTTGTAATAATAACATAATTGCGACAGTGTAATGAAGATGGAATAATGAATTAATGGCATTATTATTATTTGTAACTTAATAATAATCTCAATATTGATTTTTATAGCCAAATAAATGACTAACTAATTCAAAACATCAAAAACTCCTGATACAATTATCATCATTCTAAAACCTTACACACTACATTGTCTCACATGGCGACACTATGTAATAAAATTGAATTGATGTTTCAAAAATACATGGAACATAAGAAGTTGGGCATATTCGTATTAAGCTATTGGCAAATATGCAAAGGCAACCTCAGCAAAACTTATAAATGTTGTAAGACTGCAGATATAAGACAGCAATTTGCAGATAATATGGTAGTTCGCTTGTTGCACGATAATGCTTGGCAAAATTGGAATAATTCTGTTAGTGATTTGATTCGAACTATGCTATAAATGTTCTTATTTTTGTCAGTTATGAGCGATACATAAAATACAAAATTAATAACAACATTAGAGATGTACATAATCTAAGTGTAAAGAAATATATTCAATATATTCTTTGTAAATGGCACTCGATTAGAAATTTCTCGTAAGCTAAAATTACATATATTCAAGATAAATTGTTTATCGATACTATTATATAGCTGCGAAACTTGGAAAGTGACTAATTATTTATCATTTTTAGATGCATATTAAAGATAATTTGGCCAAATATATAATTAAATAAGGATTTATGCACATTGTTGGATTTAGGAGCCAAAAAAAAAAAAAGAAAAAAAAAATTGAAATCCTGAGGGTCCTAGAAGATCCGGTTAATTAAAGAAAACCTGGTTACCGCATCGAGTAAATGTTGAGATGATGATGATGATGATATTTAAATGCAGAATTTCCACTTATATTATTAGGGATTAAAGGTAGTCTTACACTATATTTCTGGTAAAGGAGATTCTATTTGCTGTCAATGTCTGAAAATTCCTATTGAATTTTGTGGATGCTGTAAACTATTTATTATTGTTATATAGAATATAATTAGCATTTTTGGCATTGCAAATGGGAAACAATTAAAAACATCTTCTTATTTCTTAAGTACCAATTACTGAATAGCAACCTCGTATTAATAGTATCGAGTTTTTATTTTTTTGATCAAATAAAAACAGAATTCTTTAAAATTATTGTATCAGATCATACCAAAAAATCTATCATTTACTAGTTATGTTTCGCCAAGATTTATTTGAAAACGTAGCTGTTTTTTAAGTTGACCATTTTACAGGATATGCAAAGGTGTTGCCTGTAGTAGATTGTAAAATAGTTAAAAATATTGCCGTTAAATCGCAGTTTGTTGAAAAAATGAAAATGTAAATACAAATTTGCTACAATGTGTGCCTGTGTAGATTTGTCAAGTATACTTCCAGTAGAAAAAGGGTCTATTATTGACAGTACACCGCATTAAATTATAATGTACAAGTCAATAAGAAAATTATTTATTAGGGTTGAAATTATTAAAGTCAATTAATGTTGTGCAATTATTCAAATCAGACCAAATGTATATTAGACGATGATGGCATGAGTATAAGGGTGGTGAAAAATCACTTATCAAGTGTGTTCAAGGATATTTGTATTTATTTGTTGTTTTCCATCCTTTATACCATAAACACGGTGTTATGAATATACACTTGTATTATATGTATGTTGATATAATAATTTATAATTTTCCTATAACTGTGCTACTCGCTTATATATCCTTTTTAGTTTTCATTAAATGTATATGTTGCGTGCTGGGAAACCTTTTAATATTTACGTTGATAAAAGAAACATTCAGGAAAGTTTATAACAATTAGCATTTTTTCACATGTTAAGCATGTACATATAAAATATTTTATGTAAATAACTTTGTTAAATTCTAAATATAATTTTTATATCAATTTAAAACTTTCAATAATTTACTCCAATATATTCATTAAAATTTAATATTTATAAAAGTTAGTCACATAAATGTCTTCATTCAAATGGCCAACCATTTGATTCACTTAGAGTTTCATTTGGCCATTGAGTGTTTATTTAAAAATAGACATAAACATAATGTATAACAATGGAACTGTTATACAAAATAATTTTCTTTGTAATTATGACGACATCTATCGACATTTTTGGTAAGAAAAAATAATTTCACAAATTCTATTTTTAAATTGCCACTTCATATAATACGTTGAATGTGAAATAGCGAAATGTTAATGAATTAATCTTTCTTAAAATCAGTTTTTTTGCACAAATCCCTATTATAGTTTTATATACTTTCTAGCTACATTATAAACATCCTTATACTATGTATGAATCTAGAAACTGGTATACTCATGACATACAATGTATAAGCTGTTTAGGTATTAAACGTAAAACAGCAATCTGGCACTTGACACCACAATTCACTATATAAAATATATTCCAATATAAATGTATATAATTCACTCGTATATATACTGATAGATTCCGATAGTATACCTAGATTTGATTAAATTTTTGTTTTTGTTTTTTTTTTTTTTAAAAAACCTCACATATGGAGCAGTTTCTACAAGAAAAACTGTAATAGATTTTAGATTTCCTTTCAGATATTCTTATTTCACTTGAATTTATCTGGTGAAAATAATCTTTAAAATTTGTTTCATTAAAGTTTTATAAACATTCCTTCAAAAAATTGCTCTCCTCTTCCTACTTCAACCTTCATTAGTTTGTACATACATACAATTTACCATAGGCTATTATTTAACCTGTTTGGTCCGTGGCACCTGTTCTCTATAATTTACTATTTTCTACATGAAATAATTTAATTTCTTAAATAGTACTAACATTTCAGGCTTTTCCATAAACCAATGTTGAATTATACTTAAATGTTATGTGTTTGGAGGAGCAAATAGTAGTATAGTAGTATATATTTAGTATACATTAGGTTATAAAGTAGTATATTATTAAAGCAACCCATAAGTACATGAAATTGTGAGGTGTTATTGTTTAGAAAAAAAAATATAATGCAATTTTCTGTTAAATTATATAGTGCATACAGGACTATATAGGTATATATATGTTATACATTTTCCTGTTTAATCTATTGGTAAAATTCATATCTTAAATCATTTAAATATAGGGAGTTGTTTTTTGTGATTTAATTGTGTGATTTATTTGAACAGAACAGCCTTCACAGGAAAATGCACTTTGGCATAATAAGTGCAATGAATTTATTTTTGAATGTTAACAATTTGACTTTTTGCTAATGGAATGAAATCCTGAGGCAAAAATCGAGTCTTCGGACAATTAATACATAACATTTCAATATCAAGATTATAATGATTTAATGTAAAAGGTTGGATTTTTTGTTAGATTCAAAAATTATGTAATAATAAAGTAATTTGTTTTAATTTCTAAAACACATTGTTTATCAATTCCACTTTATAATAATCATCATTAACATCATTTTAACAAGTGTGATCAAAGGCTGTGGCATTTAAAAATGATTTTTTAAATTAAAGTGAAACACAGAACATATAAGGATTACCTCGTTCCCCTGACGACGTAATCAGGTACAAATAATGCCATCAAACAGAGACGAAAACATTGTAATTACAAAGCCTATACTAAATAAAAGATATATTGGGCATCCTCACAATGAAGGCATAAAAATTGAACATTCATTTCTCAAGACCAAAATTACTATCTAGACGAATACAAGAAAAAGAAGAAGAATAAGAAGAATGTATTATTGTTCAATCTGGCTTCCATTTAACAAAAACTATGGTTTCTGCAAACTATATGCATATGGAAATGGATTCTGGCATTGTAGTATTGTACCAGAAATATATTGTACAACAGTGATGAAAATTAATGAACTTAATGCGGAACGTTGATGCAATCTAACGATAACATTGAATGAGTTAAGTGTTCATGATCTATGAATGTCATTTGAAAGTCTTTTAATTATACTTTCTACTTTTCTTGCGTTCAAAATTCTGTTTTTTATAAAATAGACTAAATGCCTTATTTCGATTCATTTTCACAGCAATTTTGACTTCCAGAGGAGTAAATGTGTTGACACAATACAATTTAATTCAACTATAGGCCGATGAGAATCTAACAACTGGTTTGTCGTTATAGATCTTACAATTGCCATTAAATCACTACTAGAAAATTGATTGAATTTGTTTGATTGAAAATATTGAAAAATTTAGCATTTCTTATTAATGTTGTTTATGTTATTTCTGGGAATTGAAATCAGGATGAATGGTAGTCAGTAGAAGAGATTTTACATAATAAAACCTATGACTTTTAACCTTACCATACAATTTTTCACCAAGTATTTTTTTTGGGTCAATTTTACCACTTATTGACAGATTATTTTTCGGACATAGGGGGAAAGGTAGAATGATTGATTACATTCTATTAGTTCATTAGTTTTTTTAATGCTATAGATCCTTTATAACATATTACATAACTTGGAATTTAAATAAAACTTGAGTCTTTTTTACACGTATAAGAGTTTCACGTATAGATACGATACGCTTTACGAAAAAAACTAAAATTATAATTATATCCCTACTAGTCTATTCACTTCTTCCATTAAGCCACTTGATTTCATCCGTTTATAAATTCTGAGGAATTTAATAATCTACTGAAAGTTTACATAAATCTTCAGCTATTTCCACCTAATCGACAAAATTTGTTTTCAGCCCCAACTACATCTCGAGTAGTTAAATATGGTTTACAAGTAACCGAGATTATTAGTCAGTTCCATTATTCGTCATTTCAAGTACTTTTTAAATACACACTTTTATGAATGTGTATTCATATCAACGTCAACAGATTCATAGAGATGATTAAAATGAACATTTTTGCGTAGCATCGAATGCGAACTACAATGGCAGTTAATTCGACAAGCATTTAGCTAGAAATATGATATTTGAATTTTATAAAAAATGAACTTTTAATGATCATGTTCTCCTCCTGATAAAGAAAGTCAAAATTGTGTTAATTAAAATAATTATATTTACATTAAATTGTTAAATTGTGAGTAATAGTGAACATCCAAAAAATGTTTGAGATTTGTATCAGGCATAACATAACCGCCAAAACATATTTTTTTTACGAATTAGTGATGTACAAGTAAGTCTACCTAATGCTATAGAAATTATGAGAAAGGATCAAATAAATACGAATATAGATATTATATTATAGCCTGATTGTTTTGGTAGCGAACAATGCAATAACTGCGTGTTTCTGCACCCAAGTAACGGATTCTCATAATTTGCTTAATTGGTATTTCATTTCTACCACTAGTTTCCGTCTTATTGATTCTTTCGATATAACAATTGATTTTGTTTTCATGGTAGTCAATTTCAACTTCAATGGTAATCAGTTCATAATTATTTAAATATTAAATTATACTTTTTTCACACTTTTCACTAAACTTCGTCACATTAAATTATGATTTCAAATTGTAATTACAACTTCATAATTCGAATATTAAATTATTGTACATAATTGGAGTCCTCCAACTATAATACTCGTGTATATGTAAAGAGTTTAATTACCTTTTTTGTTTTCGAATTGAAATAATTAGTTGCTCAATTTGAACATAAATCATTAAATTTTTCCTTCATTTTCATAATTTTCCTCTTGCTATTTACTTAATGTAAGGTATAGAAAGAAACATTAATATAAACAAAATTTATAGTGAATCGCGTGTTATCCATGGAAATAATTAGAAATTCTTAACATTTATTAATATGTACCTAGTAAAACAGGTGACGAATGGGGTGGTCGACGAAGGTTACTTAACCCATCTCTACAAACTTGCGGTGCGACTGGCGAATATTGTCAATAGTGACGTGTGATTGAGGCGAAAATACATGGTCTTAATGTCGTGTTTGATGACTAAAAAAACATGTCAACAACAAACTAGTAAACTCGTAATATCGTCCTATGCGTCCTTAAGAGGTAAAGATAAAAATGATGAAATCAAACAGTTATAGCGGAAAATATGAAATTCCGTTTTACTTTCGTCTACAAGAAATTTCTCTTTAAAATTTCAAATAGAAATAAATTGGTAGATGAAAATTGAATAAATATGTACATTTTTAGGGTAAATTTCTTTACTATGATGGTGCTAAAATCAGCAGCGTAATTATTTTAATGAACAAGTACTTTTTGATATTTTGAAGTTAATAAATCAACAAAAAATTGACCATTTAATTATAATTTTCTTTACTAATTGCCATCAATTGTAACAGGGTAAAGAAAAGGTATGTTTATTTTAATTTTTCTTTCATCGTTGATCATCATCATCAACATCTTAACATTTACTTAGCGAAGGAGCACATATCATCAACAAGCAACCAAATTCTTAGATTCTGTACATCTATTTTACATTGGTGTAACTAATTTTTTGTATTTTATGTTACTTCTTTTCATTATTATACTTAATGTGGGTTATTGATCTACTCCTTGCTATTATAATTGATGAAATCAAAAATATCTTTTACCAGTTTGCCTCATTGTATTAGTAAAAGTGCAGAAAATAAAAGAATTATTTAAGACGATGGTCTTGTTAGGTTCTAAATAGTTTATTTATAACTTTATTTCCTGCGGTCAACTCGTGGAGGGAGGTGCAGTAAGCAATTGATCAGAAATTCAACTTAGCAGAATGGTGACCAAAGACAATCATTCAAAATATTCTCATTTAATTACGTAATTCTATATTTTTTTAATCAAAAGATTTACAAATCAATATTATGCTCAAAGAAACACTAGAAACTTTAATACAGTATTATTGCAAATAACATGGCGCAGTCGGTTCAAATAAAAATGATTTGTTATTGTGAAATGTAATATTTTTGTAACACCATTATTGATTTTTATAAAAATGGGGATTAAGGTAATTCGGATTAAATGGCTGCTGTTGTGCATGTTATAATTAGAATAATTAGATCCAGGTCTCGCGATTGGAAACCTATTTAAATGTATTGTTTTTTAAATTATTATAGAAAATGAAAAATAGAAAGCCATTAAAAGTATCCAATAATTTTCAACTGTGGGTCGGTATACCACCCTGTCAAATACTTATTCAAACAAAGGATTAAATTACGCTAATAAGATGTTTATCAAATTTCATTTTTATCAAAAAAAGGAACATAATTCTATAAACATTAATACGCTTTAAAGCAAAAAAAAAAAAACCATTTACTTATTCCATTTTATTTAAAATAATAAGGTTCTTTTTACAATTTTTGTACTGAATAAATTCTTCCAAAAGGACCAAAAAATGTTATAAAAAAATTGTCACCTATTATGTATGTGGGCTTATTTTCCAATTGAAGCAACAGCCATCTACCACTTAAACAGATATGAATTAATTTTTATAAAAGATGGAAACAAAAAAATAACATCAAATTAAATTCAAGGAAAAAAATATGGCATTTTTTTGCGTGCCTAAATTAAGGAAAACAGAAAAGAAGCTTCATTTGTATATTTGGGAAATCATGTGAAATCACGTGCTTATTTGAGATAATTTTTTTTTAAGGGAAGATTTATAATCTGTTATTCTATCATTAGTTTATAAGCGTACCATTTAACCCAATCGAGAATATTATTGTTAATATTTTCTTAATGATATAATTTTCAGTTAATGGATGTGGGGTAGTCGTTTTTTATGATGAATAACTTAAATTTTCTAATCGTGATAATCATTTCAAATGACAAAATGGATATGTGATAAATTGATCCTAAACATCAGAAATTGTTCACAATAATTTGAAAGGTTGCCTTTGTAATTTTGTGACTGAAAAATACGTTGTGTTCGAAAATGCCATAGTGGAACGCCAGGTTTATCCCACCAAATGTAAGCGGTATCGAAAGACATTGCTCTCGCATGAATGATGATTAGCACAAAGGGATACATTTTGATGAATCCAGAAATAATTTTGGTCAATAATAACAGGAAACTAAAGCGGGTATCGAAAATAGTGTAAAATAGATGTCACTTAAAATAGTGTAGGACTGCAAGCAATATTAGTTAGATAACTTACTAGTCTTTAATAATCTTATATATTAAATACAATTATATTATAAAAACCGGTTGCTGTTTACTTAAGTAATCAAAGCCTAATTTAAACGCAGTTCACTATTGTGTAATAATAAATTTACGTACTCACAGAAATAATAACATAATTTGATTAAATGATCATTAATAGTCTAATGTAACATAAGTTTGCAGATCAAGCACAGACAGAATATATAATAAGAAGGCCTAAATTAGTCAGGTGAAGACGTTGGTAAAAGCACGAGAACGTACAAACACTTGATTTTGGTACACAAACGTTCAGGTCAAAATCAAGAATAGGAACACAGATGATAAGAGAACAATGAAATAGTACAATGACTTCTGATCCTAAATATTGAGAGACCACATAAAGAATTTACATATAACAAATATGAATATATTGAAATGATCATCTGAAGTAATATTATAAAGTCGCTTAAAATTCTGATAAATAAATTATGCAAGAAAATCTAGACGCCCACAAGTCACTAGATTATTATTGATTTAGAGTTCCACATGTGGTAATGAAAAAACTGTATGTACAGTCTAACATCATTCTAACATTATAAAGCGTTTTGTATTGAAAAAGTATAATAAAACTAGTAATATTTCAAAAGTCATTAGGGCTAGGTGGAAGAGGTGTCGTATTTTACATTGTTTAAATCTGGTTTCAGAAGAGTGAGTATCAACTATATATTCAGCATTACTTTATATGGGAATATTCACAAGAGATACAATGACTTTAGTAGAAAGTTCTATCCAGGAAACTTGCGAAAGTAGGTTTTGCTTTTATTCCATTTGTCTATGCTAATATCAATTCGATCGCATTTTTTTAATTGGATACAAATACGTCAAATACGAGGATAAAGAAGAAGATAATGAAGACTTACTGGTGAAGCAAAAGACGACGAAGAAGAAAAAAATGAAGAAAAAATTTAAGTTGAAGTAAATCTAACTTAACATGGAATTAATTGGATTGTCCACACTTAGTTTAATTTTAATTAGTTATAATTAATATTTACGTTTTTGAATGAAATAATATATGCTCTTAATGTCTGCCAAGCTACATATGTTGTGTAGTGTTTCAAATACTTTCTTAAGATCTATGAATGTCACGTGAGTAAAGATTTCTTATCATTTCTGTGCTTTGCAATCACTATGAAAAAATTTTGCTTGGCATCAGTTTTTGAAATGCAAAAAAAAAATGGTTTTTGAAATATTTAGAATATTTTTAAGGTATTAGTTTTAAGGTTAAGTGAATTTGATTTCTCTGGTGTTTGAGAAAATTCTGAATGTTTTCTTTAAAATGGTTAGACGTGACTCAAAAAATTGAAAATGACTTTTCCAAAGAATTCTAATGGACGTCATTCACGTATTGCTGCCAACTAACATTTAACAGGGCATTTCAGCACTCCGAACATTTTCATTCTAATCATTTATGATGTTTTAATTCATAACCTTCAACATGTTTTGGTCGATAGATTTAAGACGTTCAAATACAAGTAGTCGATGGTTTTTGGCATCTTTCGATATTAAATCTCAAAATCATTCCACACAAACAACGTCTGACCATCTTAACTATTGCGTTTTAATTGTTTAGAATGCATGGTTATAAGTTGATCGTTTCCGACACATAACTTAACCACACTGATTTCCCATTGTCGTGTTTTTTTATTACAATATTATTTTAAAAATATACTCAAAATTATTATTTTGGGGGTTAAATTTTAAATGTTCAATGTCTAAAAGTAATTTACTAAAGTTTAGTAAATAATCAAATGTAAGTATTCATAGTAATTTACTATTTTATGATATTAAAAAAGTTATTAAACTAATAATAATTTTAAAAGCATTGAAAATTTTGAAATCATTATTTAAACTCGGTCCAATTTTGGCCATTCCCGCATTAAAGTATTTTAAAAAAAGAAATTTTGTAGTATGTATATCGATTTGTAGAAAAAGGGTTAATTTATAAATAGCTAAATTCTATTTTTATTTTATTTAAAATATTTCACTAAAGGAAAATATTTCATTGATGAAAATTTAAATTAAATTCCTTTAAATTTATATTTCAATCTTTGATTTTGGCATAAATATTCATATATATAATTCGAAATTAAATTAAAAATAGAAATCAGTCGTTAATAATTAAATTGTCCATTTGATTAAAATAGTCCTTGAAATAATCCAAAATAATCCAAATTAAAGGTGATAGATAGATAGCACATATAAAATCTAAATTTTCCACATTCAATTATCATTTATAACAACACACAAATTTTAAGGATTTTAACACAATTTTATAACCTTTTAATTTAATATAGTTTTTTATTTATGATTTAAAATTTTTTTTTTTAATTTTCTTCTAATATATAATTATATTTTTTAAAAACCTCCACTTGAACGTACACATCTCATGTATAACAACACAGTATTTGGGAATATTTTTGAAAGAACATTATTTTAAATTTTTATTAAATTACTTTACTGAATTCAAATTTTTCAAAATTTTAAATGTATATAAATTTGAATGCAAATTTTCTTTTTAAATTAAACAAAATCTAACGAAAGAACTCTGTAAAACAAATCAAAATTTCACGTTTTACGCACTACGTACTGAACACAATTTTCTATGCCATGCACACGTTACATTTTCGTTTTTAATTGCCATAAATTTTCGATTTCTTTTTAAACGACTTTCTTTTCACATTTCACCAGTTACATGATAATTTTCGCCTTTAATAACACTCAATATATCCCCAATTATAAATTGTTAGGATATTCATTTTTTTTCCATTCGAAATAAAATTACACATTTATATGTTTTCACCGACGATATGTGTACACTACTGACATCTCTACAGTTTTTCCGGTGATACCCCAAAATGATAGGGGTGGAAAATTTTGTGATGGTAGTGAAATATCGCATTATTTTTAAAGGGAAAAATGCTATTGAAAAGATTTTCTTTCCAATTTTCTCACTCTGCATTCTAAGGGGTAGTAAACCATTTTATTTTAAATCATGCGCAATTAGTATATGTATATATTAAATATTGAGAAAATTATTTTGAAATTTTCAGTCGCACCCAAATATATTTTGGTCCTGTTTCAAGCAAGGGAAATTAATGGAAAACAAAATAACCGTACAAATAGTTAAGGGAAAATGTTTTTTCCTCTAAGTAATTACAACTTGATGATGGAATAGAAATATTTTTATTTAATCGTAAATGTTCGTCAATTGGAAAATTGTGTTGGTTGTGTTATGAGGGGAAAATGCATAAGATTCAATGGAGAGAATGTTTTTCCGGCACGATATCACACCTTTAAACTGGATTTATTGAAAGTTTTTTTTTGTTTTTGGAAAACGGTCGTCGTTGATTTTTATTTAAATAATTGAATATATTGGGGAAAGTGTGGGAAAACAAAATGGGATTTTAGTTACGTAAATACGAAAAAGAAAACGGAAAATTTTCAGAGTGGTAGGTTATGGTGTAGATATAAAAAATTTAAATGTTATGTTTTATGTTTTTCTATGTATAAAAGGAAAATGTATGCTAAAATTTATATATACACATATAATAATAATAATAATAATAATATCTAATGTATATGATATTTGACTCCTGCTAATTTAATTTCTATATTCATGCTCCATTATATCCAATTTCACAGAAAATTAACATCATAAATTTTTTTTATATTGATAAAATGTGTGGGTAAATAATAGAGGGTTTTGTTTGAAAAATTATAGACACTGGGTTGTGTGAGGGTAGTGTGTGGGTGACGCATGTAACATTACTAGCACCCATTTCAAATATTAGCACATTGTAGTCATTGTATCGACATAGATACAATTCATCCAAATAATATTCATAGAGAAATGATAACCGCACAATGTTTCTTTTACGAACTTTAAATTGAGTGCAAAATTCTGTAGCGATTGAGTTCACATTTGATGCTAGATTCCTCTGAGAACTTCAAAATGTACTTCAGTGTAGCATTCTGAAGTACTTTAAACTACGAGAAGAAAATCAAGTACTATAATGCCTGTTTCATTCTTGAGCATAAGAATTGTAAAAATTTTGAGGATTTAAACTTTTCTTCATCACTATTATTATATCTTTAAAAGCCTTTATCATATTTCCAGACAGCATTTTCGTCGCAACGCGGCAAAGTAAATATAGATTGAGCAACCTTTGAATGTATGTCGACCAATGCATATCCACCACCACCATTTCACGTTGATTCAATTCAATTCAATTCAAAAATCCTTTATTAAGTAATTTACAATTATATACAAAAAAATACATTTATGTTAATTAACCAATAATAGACGACAAACGCATTTTGCCCACAATGCTTACAATGCAAATAGTGATTTTTTTTTTCCTTTTTTTTATTTATGGAGGGGTTAAACTACCTTGGGCAGTGGAATTTGGATTATGATTTCTACTTGGAAAACGGATTGGTAAAACCAGTATATAGTGTTAGTAGGAATATGTGGGGGAGTGTTGGGGAGGAGAATGTAGGGTTTATAGAGTCTTTTATAGGTCTTCGTAAATACATTAATGGTTTTGTTGCACGTTATACACAAGTTGTGAATCAGTATTGGATCGTTGATGATATAGAGTTTGATCCTATGGTTTATCGGTTCGCCGAATCTAATGGGCCTACTGCTACATCGTCGGAGAATGGCATTTTCGGACTCTCTTATTTTGGTCAAAAATCTCATCGCCTGTTTAACCAGCACTCTGTCAATTCTTTCGATACCCGCATCACGGTAAATTCTTCGGTTACTAATATGTCTATATTCACCTCTAGGCCTTCTGGCACCTGTTAGTAATCGAAGAACTTTGCGTTCCAGAATTCGAATTCTTTCCATTTGATGTGAGGATATCATGGACCAAGACGCAAATGCATATGTCATTAAAGGACGAATTAGTTGTTTGTAGCAAAGGATTTTTATCTTCTTACCGAGTTTACTTATTTTTTTAAGGATTTGGGCGATTGTTTGCAGTGATCCGAAAATCTTCCTTGAAATTTCACGTTGATGATCACCAAATTTTTCTAATTTTTTCCATTGCTATTTAATTTATCAATAATTACATCGATTACTTCTCGTCTCAAAATATTGTAATCGTCAACAGCTAGTTTCTGGTTTGGGTTCATGTCAAACGCTAGAATTTCTCCTTCGGTAACATTTTGGAAATCATTATTTCAGCAAAATCATATGAGCAATCTACTATATTTACTCTATGTTGTCATTTACTCCTAATGAAACTAGTGTATTCATGATGCTGAATATTGTTGAACAATTGCACTTGAAAATTTTGTCTCCACCAATATCTTGTTTTCATATTGACATCGACCACATTTATTGCCATTATTAATAAGCAATCTATTTCAATTATTCTGTAACCTAATTTCCTTTTCCTAATTTAATCCAAATCATAATGTTCACAACGTTTTGTTTTTAGCCGATTTGCAGTAACATCTTTAGCCTAAATAAAGCAATTCAACCATCATCCTAAAGAAGAACTATCAGGCAGTTAAAAGCAATAGCACATAATGTATTTAGATGTATACATATATTTCCATCATTTGACCCCCAATCGTTCAAAAATTTTTGATTGAACTATTTAACTCAGCCTTTTCTATAATATGCATACAATTCCATTTGTTCCAATGTTTGCTATTTAAATATATACAAAGATTTGACTCAGACGTTTCCATAATTTATTGGAAAAATACCGAAAAGAAGGAACAAAGAATTGGAAAATAAATCCGTCAATTACATTTTCCTTTTAGTTAAATTATTTTGATTGATTTTGGTTGGAAAATGAAATGCTTTGATTTTCCGTTTTCTTGTCTTTCTGAACGAATTTATTTAAAAATAAATTAAATTGAAAATGTTTCAATTAGATTTAACTTGAATACTATTACATGCATTTACAATTTGGAAAGCATGTCATAATATCAGAATATTCTGCAAGATTAAGATATATGTGAGCTAATGAGTACTGAGTGGTTCTCCAATCAAAACGTTATTTGTAGATCTACAGTTACCGATTCCAGGATTGCATATGGGAATGATATATCCAGTATGTCTAGCGTAACTGTTGAAAGCATTAAATGAATATCGTTTATACACTAAATATATGGAAATAATTATGAATATAAGAAAATTAAATTCAGGAGGGGAATTAGACAGGGTGCTAAATGTGATACAATATCGCCAACAATGTTAATTATTTTTTAATCATTAATTAAAATCGTCTACTCTTATATTCAGTGATTTGTTCGTTTGGTAAGTTCTGGCTATACAAACTGATTTTGTGGCTTTTCTCATATTACCTTTTTTCATTTCGGGAATTAATTGATAGTTCCTTCTTATTGCTCCAATGTCAGCAATACAAAAAACAACCATTTAAATTTATTAAACTCAGTTTGGTCAATTCATATCTTTTTTACATACAAACCTAACGAATTTATATTCACAACTAATACCTTTATGCATTCGGAATTGGAGCAGAAGCCGATAATAAATTAAATGTCCACTTTCTGAACTTTCTTGATTGTATCCAGTCATAAGGGTTCTTTCATTATTAGGCAAGCGGCAAGCGTTTTTATATAGTTTACTGAGGTGTATGTATGGCATCTAGGATCTTGCGATGTATTTGTTGGTATAGCACTTGATTTTTTACTCCACGTATAAATGAAGTTTTCATTGCATTTGAAGCAAGTTTTTTTTAGATATTTGTGTTAACAAATTAGTTTGATGATGCATTTGATGTTCATTTAGGTGTTAAGCGGCACTATAATTTCTCGGCATTTGTATTCGATTGGATTATAATAAAAGCGAATAATCAGTTCGACAAACATTGGTTCGTCGATGATATGCATTTTAATGTGAAAAATAAAAAAAAATTCCAATATTTGAGATTATATTTGACTAATTTGATATAATAAATGTAGTTTAATGGAAATTTTCGCAACTTGAGGCGATGGACACGATTATGAATGATGAAGTAAATGTGATTGAATCGGTTATATCGCAAGATACATGTTCTTGACTGGATTCAATTAGAAAACCTCATCCCTCATAAATACCACGAGCGAGCACTGCCATTATGGAAACTATAGTACCATAGATAAGGTATTTAAATATAGTGACAGTGTTTGACTAAAAATCGTAATCGATGACAGAAATTTGTTGATTCGAGTTGTCAAGAGGGTAAAAAAGGTTATGGTACTATCAGTTTAGTCTTGGAAGCGAACATACAATTCTTGAAAGCTATGAAATACCATTCAAATGACTGAAAATAATCCACAGTCTTTATCGGCACTGTTAGTACCGATGTTAAAGCATTAATATAATATCCATTAACTAAAGATGCCTGATTTGGTGGATATCTCTTTGTATTTGTTGTTGTGCTTTATTTATTATTACGGTTACTTCTGTTTGAGAATTTTAACAATCAATGGAATCGATTAGTCCAGTTAGGGTCAATGTTGCTGCTTTTTTTAGTGTACTTGTTTGGTTTGCTCAACATATAGGAAATGAGAAGAACATTTAAAAATAATGGTAGACTAAAACTTATTTCATGGTGAATTAATTTTTCTTGATTCATCGTAATTATCTTAGACATACTCGTGTAAGTAAATTATTACTTAACCATTTCAAAAAATGTCTATTTCTTTCATATAGACAATTTTTTTGTTTCTCTTGAAGATTACAAGGACTCTATAGTATATGTTATTCAGCAGTGGTTGGGGTGGTGTTGTACATATTTTTATCCTATATAGAAGAAATAGATCTTATGACAAAATAGCAACACAAATATGTAGGTTAAATAAGAAAATCTAAATCTTCTTGTTTCTTGAACAGAATAATAAAATACACACAAATAATGTCATTTGAATTCTGTGGCTTTTCTTTTATCTAAATCTTTACGATTGGGTAATGAAATGAATAGAAGTATAGCTTAAAAAAAATAAATACATAAAAAAGGGTAAATTGCTTACTTTTATAGTATTTTTATAATACCTAAAACCCTTTCGAAAAATATACGAAAAAAAAAAAAAATATAGAATATAGAAGATCCCATCATATTAACTTTAATATTTTTCGTGTCTTCATTAAATATTATTTTCACGAAAGTCTATGAAAATCTAATGTCCTATTATTGCTGATGATGATCTACTATATACTCTCTAATGCTTCATATTGAAAATCTTCAAGCCAGTAGAAAATTGTAGCCTTTTGTACTAAGAACTTTCTTAGCTTCTTAGCTTCTCTGCTTAATTATTTTCATAATAGAAAATTATATAATCATAAACTCCTTCAACATATATAAGTAATAAATGTATACTCTCGTATACATTTTACTCTCGTATACATTTTGGTCCTTTTACTTGTTTTTTATTATTTTTATTCTTTTTTTTTTTTTTTGATATGGCATTTAAAAGGATTATCATTTATTTTCACATTTCTGTCATCTTTATTTTTGACGTAGTATATCTTAACAATATCACCCATTCCGTACGTCAGTCCGTACATTTTGAAAGTTTTGTAAACCCCAATATTAATTTATTCAGCAAGCAAGAGGAATATAATGCAAAAGAGGAACAGGAAAATAAAGAGATATTTGATCACACTAATGAATTTGCTGCTGTTTGCCTTAAGTATTCCTTTAGACTTTCTTTTCGGACAGAAAATATCAGCTTTTCCTTCAACGTTAATTTTATAATTATAATTTATATGGCCTGTCATCAGGAATTAATGGCCAACATGAAAATAAGGAAAATGATGCTAATAAATAACATAGATGTGAAATATAGAGCGCGAAAAATATGTAACAAGTTTCCATAAATATTCCAATCATTTCCAAAATTTTATTAAAATTTTCCAATAAATTAATAGACAAGTACTTGGAAAAAATATAATATTTAAATATTTTCAAACTCATATATTCAATGTATATATACGTAAAGATATAGTAGCCGCATTGTTGCAGAACTGGTCGATACAAAATATATAGTAAATTAATCTATTTCTGATAAATTTTAAATGGAATATAATAGAAATTAGGGTTAATTCATCGATAATTGAATGTACAATTCAAATTGGTTAGCTAAATTTAATTGGTAATTTGTAAAAATTGTATATTTTATGTAGTTTAATGTGAGAAATTTCAATTGAATTGCAATGAAACTGTAAATACCTCCATGACTGATGCAATTCCACTTTCTTTGGTTGATAGTCGTATTTATCGCATTTAGATCTACGAGACTTTACACATTCTCGTTAGGTATTGCATTTGGCCAGACAATTTCAATGATGCATCTGAGACTATTATTAACGAAGACTTCAATTTGTGATACGATTTTATTTGTCACCTTTCAAATTTTACAGCCATATAATAGTACTGATAAAGTATTCTGTATGGGGAATAGTACAGCATCATCATTAATTTTCTATGCTTTACATCCGAAGCTACATCAAAAATATTATAAAGTATTCAAAACTCTATGCTATGAATTATCATATTGTTATAAAAGTGTGTTTTGGAAGGTTGCTATTTTTTATATACAACGTTGATTCTCTGATAAATAGCCTTGGCCGAGCGGTTAACGTATAAAATATTTAACGTATAAAATATTTAACTTTACTTTATTTTAATTCTATTGGAAAATACAATTTTACTAGACAAAATGTTTTTATTTTCTATTAACTTATGAATCACTTATTTTATTTTCAATATCTTGGTGTGTATTTGATTAAGCTTTATTTTCAACTAACTTTGCTTGCTCATCATGTTCCTATTTATATCAGCTTTTTGTTTACCCTTTAAACTTTCTCGAAGCTTCCAGTTTATTTAAGCACCTTATACATTGTTCTAGTCCCCTATTTTAATGTGTCTATCCTCTATTGAATATGTACCGAATTTTTGAATGAGTACTAAATTTATAAAACAGGGCCGTACTTGTAACAATATATTACAGAAATAGTTGTTTTGCTTGTCTTTCATCTCAATGTTTACCAAAGTTTATGTTCAATAAGTTGATGATCACTAAGAACATCCGCACCTCTATAATCCCAACAATGCAGTTTGAAAATTCACCGTAGATGATGTCAATTTTGTAAGTGCGTAAATTTGAAGTATTTTGAAACATTGAACAATACTCTTGAATCTCACCGGATAGTAATTACCAGAAACCGAATAGTGCCATACAAATAGAAAAAGACGAAATTCTTTGATAGCCGAATAAGTTAATCCTGATGGAGCAATATGGTATACTAGAAAAAGAGGTTATTTATAGTACACTACGGAACACTCATTCGAAATACTGAAAATAATCTTTATATTATATTAATATACGTATACCATTAATATACCATTTACAAGTTACATTAAAAAGTTGTGTGTATGTGTCCTTGCTAAAAACTGATAACATCAACTTAACTATTATATTACTTCAATAGATTTAATATATGTGTAAACGGTTTATTTATATATAACACCTTCTTAAATACTTTATTCGGATAATAAATTGTAATATGAGTAAATTAGCAATTTGCAACGTATCCTTATATTAGTGCATTTATGTGCATATTTTATTTTTAATGTAAAGTCTGAATATTACATACTTTTATTTATGTATTTTAAACCACCTACAACATAATGCTATTTATTTATAAAGAATTTATACGCTGAATGCATGCAGCAATGTATGAATGTTAAGCATGTACAGAGTTATGCATTTATGGATGGATAGACAGATATCATATGCTGGAAAACATATTTTCATAATAAATGTAAGGATTTTATTGAAATTGAAAATTCGGTCAACTTTAATAGAATTTGACAGTACGTTTTTAAATTTTACACACTATCTAAACTTTAACTTTTGATATAATTGTGCTAATTTATCTTCTTTAGTCAATCGTTCATATATTCTAGCACATAATAATAAGAAGTCATAAATAGTAGATTTAGTTCTAGTCGAATTCTGAGTCTGATTCGGACTAGAAGTTGTATGGATAGCCAGAGTTGGTGTCAGACTTAGATATTGTGTTGAAAGTCAGTGGTAAAGTCATGGTCATGGTTACAAATTAGGGTTTAACTATTATCGACAGTTCTTCTTGAAGTATAAAAACCACTGAGAGACTTACAGATAGGCAGTCGACGATATCAAAATCTTGTTATTTTCTGATCAAAATCCTGTTACTAATCAAAAATAATTAAACACACGATCATGTGATTGTAGGACAAACCATTTTGACAGTAAAATAATTGATATATGTATAAATAAGTGATGGTTTGGCCTGTCTAGTGACAAATGATTGGAACCACTAAAAGTGGCAACATATGAAGTGGTTGGACGAAGGCAAGTTAATATCCATGCAAAACACAACATTAAACCATGGTTTACAGAAGAAGCGAAGATTTTGGCCACTGAAAAACGGGAGGCGTATTTAAAATATAGAAGCCTATAAACGCCAGCAGAATATAGGGCATATAAACTAATTGGAAACACAGTCAATGCCAAAATAGCTCTAATTAGAAAAGAATATTGGAACCGTTTTAGTA
>JANSTX010007891.1:0-38199 GCA_027564355.1 Penthetria funebris | reverse complement strand
ATATCAATTAAGCATAAGCATTTAATCAAAATATAACCATGACTTCTAAATCAGGAGAAATTTCCATAAGATGCACATATTTATCGCAATCAAAACAGATCTGAATTGATTCATAGCAAATATTATTTAATTAATGATCAATTGAATATGTTGAAGCTTTCTATTGATGCCGATATACTATTTGGGAAACTTTAAAGCTGACGAAACCGATACGGTTTCTAAATTTGAATCTTGTTACTATTTTTGTTTCTCAACTTCTGCATAGAAATTTCTCGTCATATTATACATAAACTAGTAACTTAATGCAGTGGCAGACAGCATTAAGATTCAAGTAGTTAATTTAAAATTTAATGACTTTTTTATTATAAAATATCGAAGGTATCTAATTCTCAATTCATGAAATACGGATAACTGCAGTATGTACTCCACTTTCAAGGAATATGAGCAGATATTCACAATTTGTTATTTGTGCAAAATATTTCAATTTTTCTTATTATCAAGTTTTTGTCGAAAGAATTGATAAGATGCGGGTTAAACAGGGGCATTGAGATTTTTTACCAAAATGATAGAGTTTGAAAATCCCATTCTCAAGCTATATAAAACAGCAGACACATTAGATTCGTCGAGACGATAAACCATAGAATCAAACATTCAATGTACCTCTATCATCTGGATGTTAGTGAAAAATTGTATATTGTAATATTTGTTTATTTTACTATAAATGATCCAATACTGATGACCAATTTAAGTATAACGTCGAACAAAACTATGAACACATTTTCGAAGGCCTATAAATGCATCACAATATCTATCGACATCGATGTACATTTATATGAGATATTCTTTCTGGTACTCACAATATTTTAGACGTCTCAATTGATGGGTAACGAATCTGTGCTGACTTTTTGAATTCTATTTATGTCGAATATTGTTTAATTGATCGACATTTCGGTCGAAGGTCCTATAACTTCAGTACTGTACTACTTAGCTCTATCAACCCCCACATTTTTACAGGCACTATATACTAATTCAAATCCCACCTGCCCAAGGTATATTATACCCTTCATAACTTTTACAAGAAGTTTACTATGTGCACTGTAAGCAATGTGGGCAAGATGTGCCTGATATGTCTAATACAAAATGCGACGTTCAATATACTTGTGCAATAGATATCAAATGTAAGAGGTTAATGGAAAGTCTAGTCTTAGTGTTTGACCATAATTGATGAATTCCTTCATATAATAATCTTATCTACAAGTAATTTCCAGAAATTCAATTTAAACTTTCCATTATTGAATTGAATTAAATCTAATAATCTATACAATTTTACTTTCTTCTTGATAGTGTATCTATGCCTGCGGTATTAATAATTATAGTGTTTTTTTTTTTTTTTTAAACTCACATTTAATCATATGCATATTTTATTAATGCGTCAATGTATGTTTACAAATTTTTCTTTCAAATCTTTTTTAAAAATGTATAATTAAATATTTATAATATTTTATAGTTATGTCTGAGTGACCATATAGATGAATTCTTTCTTATTTTGACCCAGAAACCTGTATCTTCTGTCGTATAAAATTATCCTAAACCGCATTTAACAAGACGTTCTCATATACGAGTATAGAGTTGTAAATGTTCAAGAAACTTTTTAAATATTTCTTTTAATTTTTTTTTTGCTTTTTGTATTTTGTTGCTTCTCATAAATAAATTATACTTAGTACTGTCTGTTTTTATTTAAAGTTCCTAATCAACTTAAGATTAAATATTGCAAAATATATTTAAAGATAATAAATATATTTAAAGATACATATGGAAGCAATTTATTTCTAGATACATAACTTAGTTCATTAGTAACTGGTATACAGTGTTTATAATTGATAAATTAAAGATTGCTTCAATATTCAGATAAAGAATGGAGTTCCAGCATAAATATTATAAAAACATAACATGGAATATTCCCTAAATTAACATATTCCGATTCAGCCATACAGGGTATTTCTAAAATCGCATTTTCAAAATAGCTGATGGGCTATCAAAATCTCAATAATTTATTATGTCCATAGTGTTAGAAATTTAAGAGTGCGATTGAGTAATATTTTACATTATATTAGAACGAATTTTATTCCCAGAGCAGATATTATCTGCCACAAGCATTGATCAAAGCAAAATATTTAAATTTTGTTTAATGAATAACACCCTTACTATAGAGAGTTCTTATATCGGTTTCATTTTAAAAATGGTTCCATATTAGTACAATATTAAAATTATCTTTAAATTTCTCCTGGACAAATTGAAAACAATATTTATTCTTCTTTTTTTGATTCGCTAAAATTCATTTATTAAGAAACCTATCCATTTGTAACTTGGTCACAAAGTTTTGTTTCCTACATACATTTACAATTCGCCAGTATTACGTTTTTTCAATTATTTCTTTATGGCCTCTTTCAACGTTTTAGAGAATATTATATTATTATTAGTTGAAAAATTCTGTGCATGAGTCTTGTTGTATTCGCTTACACAATATCTATAAAATGTGTTTGCAGAATACGTCTGTAGACTATAGGTTCTTTTAATATAGACGTAGTCTTGTTCATTTTGAATCCAATTATTTAGTATCCTATTCCAGACAATCAATATTCCAATTAACTATTTTAATTATAATCAATACATTGAATTTTAATGGCAGCAAATGTTAAGTGATTATGCGAGTGCATTCAATTGAATAACTAAAGAAAATTTACCTTTTAATGATAAAAACTTAATTGAAAAATTTCCAGAGAATGTTTATTATTTTCATTGTATTGTTGTGCTAGTATATCTTCAGTTATAGAAGCATTTTTGAGTGTAAGATTAGGATCAGGTAACTTTGATGAACTTTCATTTTTCTTAACAAATTAATGGCTATTCCATTATTAACCTTCAAATTGGTTAAAAAAAATTATGAATTTACTTACTTTAGTTAAAATTGAAATTAATACTCTTCTTTTTTATTCAAAAAAAAAAAAAATTAAAAAATACCGAGAAGAATACGAAATTAACTTAAAAAATTTGATATTTAATTAACAAACAATTGCTAATATAAAAGTTGTATTATGTGGTAATGACATGAGACAATCTCACGATATAAAATTTATTCTTAAAAATATTTACTTTCATTTAACAAATCTTTAGAGAAGATAAAAAAAAAGTTATTATTTTAAAATTTTTAACCTTTTTGCTCTCAAGTAAATTTATTGCACTTATGCAAAATAATAAAAATAAATAGATTTGTGCATCAACATTTTGGGGCTTAAATAATATTCAAAACAATTATGTTCCATATTTGTTTAAGTATAATTATGTGAACAGAAATTCATAAAACATACGAGCTCTAGAGATAAAGATGTGAATGCATTAGAAATGAGTATCGATATACCATACGTGACACGTGTTAGGTCTAGTATTAAAGGTCGAAAAAGTAGAAGTAATATTTGTAATTTAATGCACTATTAAAGTGACAAGAAAATGTTAGGATATAATAAATATAACTCATAGTACAGCTAACCAAACTCCACCGACATGTCATTACTACTCCAATTTAACATTCTTGGTTCACCCGATCACTGAAATTCTGTGCTTTTAACTTAAACTAACATATTTACAGCCATGTTTTATCTTGTTAATCATTTATTAATTACTTTTATATTTCCCATTTTTCTACTTCATATCTTGGGCCATTTATTTTTTTCCTTTATCCAGCATGCGTTGCATTGTATTATCCGTTGCAATCTGTAGAGTTACATAAGAACCATTTACATTCCTTACCGCTAATGGCTGGGCGATATGAGATCTGTTATCTAGAGCTCATGCAATATTTCGCATATATCATACGCTTGTGATACCAATTTAATCTACTTTAAAGGGATACTCATTCAATGGGAGCAAAAGGTAAAGTAGCCTTTTGCTCACATTGTAATAAGTCCGCTGTTTTTTCGATGCGGTGCGGTTATCAAAGTATCTAAAGTTTATATGTCAGTGTTCTTTTTTATAGAAAAATTACAAATCACCATTCAGAATAAAGTATATTTTTACAGATGTTATTTAATGGAATTTTTTGAAGAAATTTGAATTTTGCAGCGACTTGTTGTCCTTATAACAACTGAATACAACCTAATTAAAAAACGTATACATATAGTACCATCGAAAGATGTGTACCTAAATTTGGTGGTCCTTCAGAAGTAAAAGTCCGCTAAATATATTGAAATTATGGTAAATGTTGTTAAACTTTGAAGATATACGAATCATTTTATATATACAGTGATCGGCGCTCGAAGTGTCCCCAATTAAAAATGCTGCAGTTTGTCAATTTTGTTTTTTTTTATTTAAAAACTTCAGTATATCATAAAAACATTTCAAATTTTAAGAAAACTATGTTATTGATCGATGTATGATGATTTAGCGCAGTTAACAACATCGAGTCTGTCCCGGAAGGCTTTACATTGTGCACGTATGTGGTCTGATGGTAATTTGTTCCATTTTTGGTGAATAGCAATCTTTAAGGCGTTGACCGTCTCATATTTTTTAGTTGATACTTCATCCTCCAGAATGGACCATATGGAAAAATCCATTGGGTTTAAGTCTGGGGAATATGGTGGATATTGTTGTGAAGAAATGAAGCTGGGAACCTTATCTTGTAAAAAACGTTGGGTTTCATTGGCTCTGTGGGATGGTGTCGAGTCTTGTTGAAATGTTGAAATGGTTTCTACCGAATTGTTTACGTGCCCAAGGTCACAAAGCATCGTTTAAAATCTTTTTACTGTAGATTTGTTGATTGACCTTTACGTCCCGTACGATTAAAAACGAGTGGTGAGCGTCCTGTGGCAGTTACTGTAGCCCAAACCATTACTGATGCAGGCGCTAACTTTCGCAGAGCAATTCGCTGGTCTAAATTGTCTTTTGATTTGCACTTTAACCATACACGATCATTTTGATTGTTTACATATTGCTGAACAGTAAAAATTTTCTCATCAGAAAAGACAACATTTTCAAACTGGCAACTAACGTGCAAGTGTTTTAACACCTTTGCTTTTGCTAGGCGAACTGTCTTTTGTGCAGATGTTAAATCTTGCACTTTACCCGTAGTTCATTTTTTAATATGCATCCTATGCTTTGAGCAGACACATTGAGATTTTTCGCCAATTTAACAGCGCTTTGTCGTGGATTACGTTGAATTCTGGCCTTCACCTTTCTAACAATTTCTGCCGATGTTGCTGTTTAAGAATGTCCACCTCCATTGCTTTTTTTGATGCTACCAGTATCATTGTAATGTTTTCCAGCCAAATACAAACTGTTGCGTTTGAATTCCATTTCGAAAACTTACACTTGTAAACAACATAACAGACTGACGTATGAATGCTGTGCGATCAGTTACTACGTATTCTTATTTCTCTTGGTTGGCATTCTGATCTAAACAATTCAACATTACGATTATTGAGTCTATTATACTATTATATATCTGTAGTCAATTCCCCGTATTCTGAGTTCTCCAATCAACAAGTAATGTGTTATTATCCTTGAAATAATGGAACCAATTCTTTTTTTTTTTTGTTCAGCACTAAGTACAAATACATCAAATTTCGTACTCCAATCGTCATCAACATTCTTTTTATTGGAATCATCATGTTAAACTTTAGCTAGCATATACAATACTAAATAGATTCACTTTACGCACATTACCACATAAACGTAGAATTTAGTACTATCAATGAGTTCAAGATCACATATTATGTCCATTATATCAACATCTCAAATTGAACCATCGTCATTGTTCATAATTTTTAGTCATCATATTTTTGGGCAAGTAGGTTTTCTAATAACCTTAAAATGGAATATCGCAATTGATATGCGAATGGCATATCTTGTGATATTTCTAATGTATACATATTGCTAAAAACATCATATTTGCTATTTTTTAAGTGTTTCAGCCATGCTGTAGATCGATTGATTAAATAAAATCGAGATTACTCAAAATTACTTAGCATTCCAAACACTTGCCGCCTTTTTCAGCATCACCATTTCTTATCAAATAAATCTTTATTAGTTAAAATGTGAATTCTCACATCAACTTGCCAAAACATATTTTATTACTCGCGTATGAAATTCAATCGAATGCTTATCATGCAGGCAGAAATAGATTCAAACAATTTGAATGGTATTTCAAAACTTTCAAGTGTTGTTCACATTATAATGCGACCAAGAGTGCGTAGAGTGGTTGTATAAGAACGATGAATGGTATATATAATGATGATTTTCATTTGAACAATTGTTCGACTACATGATTATGAACATGTTTACGAGATTCTTGTATGATTTACCACTGATCGCTATGATTAATTATTGCAACAATCCTTTCTTCTTGCGTAATTATGATTTAATTTCATATAGACATGAAGCAAAATCTTTTAATTTCCATGTAACCAATCTTTCGTTAACGGAACTCAAAGCTACCTGAGCGACATGTATTGATATATTAACGGCTTAAAGTACTCCGTTCATCTCTCCATTTGCTGTCTCTCATTTTGAGATCAAACAGCTATTAAATTAAATCTATAAACACTTCACCACCAGATATTTCACCAGTATCTAAGATGCGATAGTTTTCATGATTAAAATAAAAATAATAGGATTTAAAGATGTTTCGGGCACTATAATGATTGAAGGTGTACCATCAATGGTGGAAAAACTTAGACCTTGTACATTTTGGTAAAAATCAGACCATTTATGAATTAATGGTTTAGCGTCAATAAATGTGTCCTCAGTTTGCTTGAAACTTCTACATGAATTAATCAAAATATCCTATCAGACACACATTAATTTGAAGAATAAATAATTTTAAGTTGGCAAATCTAGCAGCTTTATACAGTAAATTGAATTACTTGAAAAGGTTAGAAATACTCTTTTTGCAATGTATTTTATTGTATACGTAAATTGATAATCATACACAAACAAATGGATGGATCATTATCAATTCATGGGAACATGAACAAATTAATTATCATATTAATATACGAATATACTATCGTTGTCAACTAAAATAGTATTTTTAAATTTTCAAATTTTTGAGATAATTAATTGTCGTTTATATACGAGTTATACACACATTTCATAATTAGTTGGAATGAAATTGCAAATAATTAAATTTTTTGAATATGTTTTGATAATACGAGATTGGCTATACGAAATTATTAGTCATAAAAATTGCTTCAAAATCAAATTTTTAGTTTGTTTCTTTGACAATATTAGCGCATAAACGCTGATCGTAATATTATAGATGATAATCAAATGTTTCAGTTGAAAATCAAATATTCATTGATAATTTTCAAAAATATAAAAAATATTATGCTAAAAATTTTAAAACAAAATGCCTTAACCATAGTATTACTACTTATTTATGTATATTTCAGTCTAATATCCCAATATGGTCTTATGTATATTGTATATGTTTATATTAAAATTTATGCTTATCAATGAAACAATTATTATCAGAATGCTACCATATGTTTATGTTAAAGTGTTATTTTTTTTTTTAAATTAATATATACAGTAAGTCGACATATTTTCGAATTGAAAGAGGATAATGATATTAATCCTTTTTGATCGGTATATACAATATTCCAATTATACAATTTCATAAATTATTGATTCATCCTGTGGTGATGTTGTCAGATGGAAACGTTACAGATGATAAATTGTAGAATTTTAAATTTTTAAATAAGTACATGGTTATCACACAATCGGTAATTATGATACAGTAATAACAGTTCGTTCATTTATTTATTAATGGAACTACTTTGACTGTTGCAATAGCAGAAAATGATGATAGAAACAGTTCTCATTTTATTATTACGATTATTAATAAAAGAGAGTTCTTGTCATTGGAATATTTACTAAATTTCCTCTTTTCAATTCTTAAGAGTGATTCGCATTCTCCCACTCAATATCTCTTCATCCTCATCTCACATTCTGTTACTTGGATCGATATCAAAATCAATTTTGAAAATGTGTTTTTTTGTTTTAAATATGAAGTATCAGGATAATATAAGTTCTCTGTTAAATCCAAGCAACTGAATAATTATCATTGATCCTATATTTACCAGTTGACAAATTTCAATTATAGGTATTTAAGTTTACATTTGATTTTATATGCATATTTGAAACGACAAATTAACATCGTAGTATGCCGTCTTATTCGTCCTCGAGGCGTAAATGTTTAGATGATTGCAATTAGTTTTTTATCGATCATTTTTGACATGGTTCTTGTCGCTCTAAATAATTTTCATAGAATCGGGTTTGCGATGTTAAACTATATAAACTGTGAATGAACAAAAAATATTTTCAATAAAGAACTTTATTTCGTATTTAATGTTTGTCATATACTCGCAGTAGACGGTGTTTCATACACTCAAGTTAAAGTATAAGTTTATAAGAGCTCTATATAAGTAATCTGATAATTTAGGGGCAAAAAATGAAGTACGTTTTTTTAAAAATAACAACAATATTATTTACATTATGTTCATGTGCCTTTGCCAATTTCCATGGTCCATTTCTATTATGGGGACATAAAAAATTGAAAGATTTAAATAACAACAGTGCATTAAAGGCTATAGATGATAATAATCTAGAAAATATTTTTTCAAGCAATATAATTGTCATGTTATTTATTAAAAATAATACGCTAAAACTAAGTTCAGCAAATTTTCCATTATTTCAAAGTGAATTTTCAAAAAATGACCATTGGTTGTATTTGCCACAGGATTCAATGCCAATAATTTCGAAGAAAATTGAATTTTTGGATAAAATTGATGACGATAAATTACAGGTAAATAAAAAATATTATGCAGTAATTAGTATTGATAATTAGCAAAACAAAAACGTTAAAATATAATTCAAAAAAAAAAATTGAAATCAGAATTATTCAGCATATTGTCAATTACTTAATATTATTAAATAAATTCATCATCAGAGTCATTACAGTTTTTAATGCTATGCTAAACATAATAAAAACATGGCTGTAATAAATACAAAGAATTGAAATTCAAATTAAATGAAAGTAAAAGAATAATGAGTGAGAATCTTGACTTTCAATTAATATCCGCTAGCAATTTTACCAATCCCAGTATTTCATTTGCTGATATTTTAGGGGGAAAAAACTCGTCAACATTTTGTCATGTATCTAAGGCAAATGAGTCTTCCGCTGTAAATCTGCCGATTTAAATGACATATTATTGAAACTGATGCGTATAGCTTCTCGCCAATTTGCTACTCTGATGGCAATTTCAATGCAAAACATTCACTTTGGCAAAATACTCGTTAATGGTAGAATTCTGTACCAATGGATATTAACCTTGAGATATTTTAATTTTATTGTGTAAAATACGTTCTGGTGGCGCTTTGGTTTCCTATTACAAATCCCGTAAAGCTTAATAAACTGTAGAAACTTTTGGCAAACATATAATAATAATTTTCCAACACAGCCTGGTAAAATTGCGTTAAATAGCATCATTTTATTTTACACAAATTTGAATTTTTGTATTAGGAGAACATGATTATATAAGATTATGTCATTTTATCATCAAAAATTGTAATATCTCTTAAACGCCTAAAGATAGAAGAGCATTCAGATTTGATTTATATGCGTATGTGCTAAGTACATCTGTACAGCATACTTTCTAACCGTTCTCGAGATATTTCAATACTTTTGTATAACATACGTTCTGGCGACTTTGATACCCGTTACAAATCTCGTTGAGCTAAATAAAATGTAGAAAATTTTTAAGAACATAATAATTTACTACACAGACAGTATGTTAGGTACGTTGAGTCTTTCGAATCAGACTTCCTGGGCAGTTACTTAATACCCAACGTTCCAACTTCAACACTAAGGTTTGCAAGCTATTGACTGGCAACAATTCTATGACATAATAGATCAACTAAACAATCATATTTCAATATCCACTAACAGACGCATTATCAACGAAATTATTCGACGACATATTTGAACAATTTCATACCGGATGATACATTCGAAGTGCTTCCCAATTTTTTTGTGCTTTATATAAGGCTTCAATTTAACGTAATTTTTTCCTTCCTTTGGTTCAGTCTGACACATTTATATTTTTAGACAATATGTTTTATTTTAGACCAGCAATACAAAATAATATGATTTGTATGTACATAAGTCTAATAAATAATTTTTGAAGCTCATTTATTTAGATGAAACACCTGATGCGGAAGTAATTATGAAATTTAATACAGCAGTTGATACTTATGGGTATGGCAATATTATTGGCATTTTGGCAAATAATAATTTACATAAAATAAATAAACGTGGTGAACCAATGCCAGTTAAACTTATTGAAATGATGACATCAGTAAAGGAGGAATATGTATTTATACCACCAAATGGTAAGTTATGTATTTAATAATCGAACATATTTGTTATCACATTTGAATACATCGATGAGACCCAGTGTTAACACACTTAACAGATTTTAGACCCATTAAAGTTATAGTTATAGTTACAATTAACTCATATGGCAAAAATGACGGTTAAACGAATCTTAATAATTAAAAAAAAAAAACAAAAATTAGAATTAAAACAGCAAGTTTTTCTCTAATTTTAATTTTTAATTTCAATCATTGTTTCGATAGTTATGCTATACGTTCGATAGCTAAGCTATCCGTTCGATAGCTACGCTATTCATTCGATGATTATATCGATGAATTATTTACATTTTACCGAATCGATGTACAAATTTAAATAATATTCAACTTTACTTTAGGTAAAGCAATTTTATATACAACATCAGCATTAGTATTAGGTGATAGTGGAACAAATAGTATCACAGCTTTGAAACATCCATCAAACGTACACATTGATGAACAGAATCAGCTTATACATTTGATCATATCTTTTGATGTTGATCGTGCTGGAGAGTTGTCAAAAGTAACAACATATATATCAGGTGTTTTCTCATATAAAAATTCATTAAAATATGTTTTCCTTCAGATTATCTTACGCTTCAGATATTCTCATGGAAATAGTTATTGGTCATTAAATGCCGTTGAAATAAAAGATTCGTCAAATATTGTTTTGCTGAATGCAGTGCATCCACCAAATGCACCCATTCGTTTTTCACATAAATGTTCTAGACCATTGGTGTTCAAAAATATTGGTACTAATATTACATTGACAATGCAGAATGTTCAGGTAAAATTATAGTTTACTGCGAATTATCAAAAAACTACAATAAGCTAATATAAATTAGCTATTAAATTAATAATTTTTTATTGTAATTCTACTTTGAAGCATTTTTTTTTTTAATTTCATTTCAGACACAACTACTATTTGATAGAACACCCAATCGATTTGATTCAGCCATTGATTGTGTTGGCTTTACAACGGCGCCAATTTGGTCAGGAATCTTTGTTTCATCATTACTTACATTTGTACTATTTATTGGTATAATTTGTATTTTAGAGATAAAACCACCAAATAGGTTTGAAAGTAGGCATAGTAAGCCTTTATCATTTACAGTTCAAGAGTAAATAAAAAAATTCTAGGGAATTTTGATTAAATACTCAGAAATAAAAAAAGCCATTTTAGGTTGCAATAATTTGTAAAAGAAATTTATTTAAATAAAAAAATATTTTAAGATTAGAAAAAACAAATCTTTGAATTATTAACTGTAGATTATAGCTGTATAAATGAGGCCAATAAAAGCATAATATTCGCGATAGCGATTGAGCATCATTAATAATGGAATAACTTAATTTCTTTTCCAAAAGCAGTTCCTGTTCCCAAAATTAATTCCTGTTTTTAAAATTAGTTTATAGAATTCCTTGCATCCGTACTTACTACCTTGCGTCCTTTCTTGTTTGCGTCTGGCATTCCTAAATAATTGATATAATTGCTTTTTTCTTTTTTTGCATAAATAACACACATAGTTATGCAGTCACACAAAAATGCGTATGTGGCTTCACATCATTGTCTGTGTAGCGTTGTTGCGGTAGACTTAATGTAGTTTCACGGTTAGAAGTCACGAAAACTAATCAAATGCACATATTCTCTACCAGGACGAAAAAATACATGCTATTTACATTTAAGGGAAACAAGTCGTAAACTGGAATATTTGAATATCACCTCACGTTTCTGCTTGCTTGATACAAAATTTTAATAATAATAATTATTACGTGACGAGCATCCATGGACTTTTTCTTGAATTTAATATCAGGGAAGCAGGAACGTTAATTCAGGATATAACAATGTGTTGTTTTACCCTGAGTAAAATAAGTGCACCATTTGAATAGTTTTCAGTAATTATTATTGTAAGACCACATAACTTTGCCGTGAGTTCAAATAAGTTCAATTCTCTCTTCAACATAAATATTATTGTGAAACTATAACAGTATTACTGTGAAATTACATAAGCAGATGCTTTGTCTTATTCTTCACACGTTTGGTCTTCGAACTGTGTTCATTGGTCGTGGAAGCATATGGGCAAAGCTCTTGACTAGCATGACGGTAGATCTGAATTTGAATCCCATTGATATACAAAAAATTTAAGATAGTATGTGGCAATAACTATAGATTTCTCTTCATGGTGGGTATTCACAAATCTTCGTTTTAAGTCATCAGTATATTTTACATCTTGCTTTGTTTCTGCTGGATTTTAGTAAATCTAAATCGAATTTAAATCGATTTAATACTGTTTAGGAATTGTTTAGAATCATTTTCATTTATATTTTTCAATAAATTTAACAACTTTCAATCATCAAATCATTAATTGTAAATAGTTTTGTGCTACAATCAATCATACATTTGATCTTAACGTATATGTTTTATTTAATTTAAATAATCTTTTACACATTTATGGAAATTAATAGCAAATAATTCAATATATATACGACTATTAACTAAATAAATTATGTATCCTAGTAATATACATAAAATCCAAATAATTTCAAAATTATAAACTTAATTTTATTCTTGAATTGTAAATGCTAATTGCTTACTATTCCTACTTTCAAATCTATTTGGTGGTTTTATTTCTAAAATGCAAGTTATACCAATAAATAGTACAAATGTAAGTAATGATGAAACAAAGATTCCTGACCAAATTGGAGCAGTTGTAAATCCAACACAGTTCACAGCTGAATCAAATCGACTAGGTATTCTGTCAATGAGTGGTTGTGTCTGAAAATAATTAATAAGATAAATGTTCTCGTTTATATTCCTTATTCTTTTGATCAACTTGCCCGTGACAACATAGAAAACCTATCTTATATTATATTAATCTTAAAATAAAATCAATACCTGAACATCATGCATTGTCAATGTCATACTAGTGTTACTATTTTTGAAAACTAATGGTCCAGAACATTTGTGAGATAATCGAATTGGTGCAGTTGGTGGATGTACTGGATACAATAGTGTAGAATTTGATAAATATTCAACTTCAACTGAATTTAATGTCCAATAACCGTTTCCGTAGGGAAATCGGAATCGTAATGTAATCTAAAAGAAAATATATTTTAATAAAACTTAAAAATAACAAAAATTAAAATGTATATTATAGTCACTTTTGATAACTCTCCATTGCGTTCGACTTTAAATACTACAATCAATCGCATAAGTTGATCTCTATCATCAATTTTTGGTTCTGAATGTTGTCTTAATTCAATATTGATTCCACCCACACTTAATACTGCTGCTGCAGTTGTATATACGATTACTTTACCTAAATAAAAATGGAACAATTAAAACGATTTCTTACAGCATATATACACATAACATTAATCATATATTAATCGTCGTACTGAAATAATCAATTGCCAGGAACATAGTTATAATATCAAATTCATTTACCTCCATTGTAAATAAAATTATCCTGTGTCATAGGTTCATCTGTTAAACGAGGTGTTTGTATTGTTGATGTTAACATTGTCTTTTCTTCAACCTGCTTATTTTCATCAGTATCATCAGTACGTTCAGCTTTTTCAATCGTTTCTTCATTTTCTTTATCGACTTTATCAGTATCTCCATCACTTTCGTCTTTCTCTTGTTCCTGATTTTCTTCTGATTCATCAGGAGCATTTTGAGACACTTTTAATTCGTTATCTTTAAGCGTATCACGCTTACGTATTTCATGTAAATCTTTATTTGCCAATATTCCTAAAACTTTACCCTCTCCATAGGTATTAACAGCATCATTATACAATGCTGACAATTCAATATCTTGTTGACTTGGTGGTCCAACTAAATTGATTACCTGTAAAATGAAAATTTAAATATTCTTTAGAAATTATGATGATACAGAGATTATGAAAATTATTTGAAATATAATCTCACATGAGGGAAATGAAATTATGATGGAAAGCTCAAATTAAGATTGAAATTATTATGATATGAAAGACGTTCCGGTCAGCTTCAGTATTTGATGATTAATATTCAGGTAAGCTGATAATCGTATGAAATATCTGAGAGTTCTAAACTAGATATTTTTCTGCTAATTGTATTGGAACATTTAATCATATTTTATCAAATTTTAAGCAACTGTGATGTATGAATGATCGGTGGCACGTACTGTGAATTGTGTGGGCAGCAGTAAATAATATTTGGTCATACTTTGTGCGATGTCCAGTCGTGTAACAAAATAATATAAATTGAGCAGAATTCAATAAGTTTGACTAAAAATAAATTTATACTCTCTATTTAAAATAAAATAAAATTTTCAAAAGCGGGAAATTTAAAGAAAGCCCATGATTTCAAATACGATAAAAACGTGGTTAACCTATAAAAGTAGCATAAGTTTTGAAAATTTAAAACACGTGTTTAAACTTAGAATAATTGTTTCGGTTTATGTACTCCTGATACACATATAATCAAACTGTCACATGTATCATCTGTGCTTGAATACTACACACAAAATAAAAATCATAATTTGCACATTAGTATCAGGAATTCATAAATTGACGAACATACTCTCTATTTAAAATAATCTAAAATTTTCAAAAGCGGGAAATTTAAAGAAAGCAAAATTGAAAACACGTATTTAACGATAGAATAATTGTTTCGGTTTATGTACTCCTTAATAAAACCATCAGTCTGTGTTTGGATTCTAAACAGAAAATAAAAGGAAAATTTTGGCTTACTATCAGGAATTCATAACTTGTAAAAGTAGCATATATTTGCAAATTTAGAGCATGTATTTAATGATAGAAAAATTGTTTCGGTTTGAGTATTCCTGGAGCTTGGATACTACAGAAAATAAAAGCATATTGTTCACATTTATAAACTGATGAACATACTCTCTATTTAAAATAAATATAAATTTTCAAAGGCGGGATATTTAAAGAAAGCACATGTTATCAAATGCGAGGAACTTGTGTTTAAACTTAATAATTAAATAAAACTGAATAATTTTTTCGGTTTATGTACTCCTGATACACTTATAATCTAACTGTCACATGTATCATCTGTGCTTGAATACTACACACAAAATATTGTTCACGATAAGTTAAGTCCAGAGTATTTGTAGACAATAATCAGGTGTCAGATTTCGTAGATAGTACATGGATCACACAGCCACGTTAAGAATTATCCATGAACAATCGATCGAATGGCAAGCACCCGGCCGACTATATTTATCATGTTATGATGTGAATAAAATTCTTAAAAAAAAATATCTTGACGGACAACTGTCATTAAATACTAAAACTAATTTTTTTTAGTCTATATACAAATGTTACAAATGAAAATCACATAATTAGAAAATACTTTAAATTGGTACAGAAATAAGTTTAAATGATAGTATAGGATGGTTTCAACGAGGAAAACTCTATTAATAAGATACATGTAAGATATGTTACAAGTTAAGCACATCTCATATACTTGACTTGCATTAAAATCAACTTATTTAAATTTATACATAAGAATCTATTAATAGTGGTAACATTTTATGTTTTAAAAATCTTGGGAAATTTTGTTAAATTTGTTTCTATAACACATAAAATATCACATTTACGTATGTAATTTACCAAAGAAAATTTTATATAGGAAAATTGTGTATAAATAAAAGGAAAATCAATATAATATTATGACATTCATACCTCAGCATTAACGTTATAATCAATTGGATCTGATGATAACCAATGTTGAGGCAAATAAGTCCAATGATTTTTCAATATTAGTCCATAAAACGATTGAAAATTTTCAGAATTTAATGGTGTTGTGGCATTTCTTAAGAACATTATAATTGCTGTTGATTCCGAATAAATGTTTCGTAAGATTTTATCATCAATGCTTTGTAATGCCGATATTTTAATGTTGTCCAATTCCTTACGACCCCACAATATAAATGGTCCATTATAATTTCCATTGACACTATTAATTATGACAATATTAAATAATATTGTAAAATAGAAAATAATCAACATTTTCTTAAAATAAAACACTGTATGTCAAATTCAAAGTTTCCCGAAATGTTACTTTTGTTTTTGTAGAAGATTAATCGATTTTCTTATAATTTTCCTATGAGCGCATGCGATTAATGTAAAATAAATCCTATAAGGGAAAAAGAAAAGTTCTATTATTAAATTAAAATAATTATTTTCTTTAATAATATTTCTATAGGATTTTCGAGGAAATGTTTTGAGTATAATGATCTGGATGAAGATCAATCAGTTAAATTTATGATCATGTATTGGGCTGTAATGTTATAAGATGACCGTTGGGAATATTGTTATTAATTACCATCATCAAATTAAACTCAACTAAAATAGTATATGCTAGGTAAAACTAGGTGGTTCTCTGTCCTCTCACTTGTACTGCCGAAACTTTTTAATTATACAACGCCAACAAACGTCTCGAATTGGGTGGAAATGTGATAATACCTTTGACTTGGGTCAGCGGATACAATTTGGAAGCTGGAACGTCATGTCCATATTTGAACTAACAAAACTGATACAATTGACTAAATAAATATTTACAGATTCAAACTCGACGCATTCTTGGGCTGGGTGATATTCGGTGGAAGGAAAGCGTAGAAAGGTCTACATATATGGGTGAAACCTTTTTATTTTCTATAAGGCCACGAGTCACATGAGTCATAATCAGTTTTTTCGACTGAATGTTATAAAACAATTATTCAAAATATGCATTTATATTCAATTATTTATATGCATTTATATTCAATTATTTACAAAGTATTGAATAATAATTTCTGTAATGGGTGTGCGCGGTACGGCTCACATGAATATGGATTATGAGTTTTTTGTCGATATTTGCGAAGTTAACAAAATACACCATGTAACAGTTAGTTGGAAGTGAAGAAACTCACTGTTATTTTATGTATACGCAGCTCCAGTGTTACAGATGTTTGCAATGGTCAATAATTGGTTTTAATGGGTAGATTCTTACTAAATTATTGTCAAATATACAAACCCATGCCTAAAACTATGAAAAAGTATTATAGTGGTTCGACTGCAGATCTGTGATATTAAACAGCAATTTGCAAATAGTTTGGACGTCTCGATTATTGCATGATAATGTGATAGTGATGCATTGAGGCGGACTCATTAGCATCATCGTCTTAAATTCAAAAAGTTCTTCAATGAAAATTCTACTTTGATATACAAAATTTGACAATCTATGATCAGTGATGATTTTTTAGCATCGATGCCATCTGCATATTTGAACTTTGTATGGCACGGAGAGTTATTGGTGTATTATTGGATTCATTTTAGAGTTATACTATGATAAGGATAAATTGATTACTAAAACTAGTTGTTACTTATGATCATTGTGGAAATATAAGAAATGGGTATGGTTTGTACAGAAAATTTTTACGGAACATGTTATACTACAACCAGTAAATAGATTGACAATTTTTTATTCTTGGACGTGGTCAGAGACACATAGCTACACATAACCAAAAAAAAACATTCATTAAGTAAATAAATTAAATATATTTAATTATAATATAATACAATGGTTTTACTAATCACATTTAATTATTACGAGTATTATAGGATTTGTTTGTGAACTACAAAATTTATAATAAATACTATCGATAATTTAATTATCGATAATTCTTTTAAAGTGGCCGATGATTTATGCAAATTATTTAAATCTAGAAGATATAAAAAATAAATAAAATTTACCATATTTATAATAAAAATAATAGTACCTTTCTGGTGGGATTCACGTGTTCCACACGTTCTATAAGCAATTGTACTTTTACGTTTCTTATCAATATAACCAGGAATAAAAATGCTTGGTTCCGATAATTTACCAAGATCTATAAGACGTGAAAAATCAATTTCCAATTTATGTGAATGTGGTCCTTTAAAATGTATTATCATTTGTATGCAAGCCTCATTATGTAGTGTTTTCGTTTTTCTTGAGTCAACACTTAACATCCATTCGGGTAAACCCATTACTTGACGGATTTCATGTAAAAATTGTGATCTAAATAATTTGAATTAAAATTAAATTATGTAAAAAATAATTAAATAATTTTTATTTTAAAAATTACACAACAAATTTTGGTGGTTTCAATAAATTTACATATTTTACAATATCGTGATCAGGTTCAATGTTTGCACAAGCAAATCTTTCGCCTGAATAATTTGGTCCAAATAATACAATAGATCTGCCAACAGCACTTTGATCACCTTCAAGTGGAAAGTTTGGATCGGAGAATACAACTCTTTTATCACCAAGATCTGACAATTAATTTGATTAATTGTATTATTAAACTATAAATTTTTTTGAAAATTATTTATTTATTAGTACATACCAATTGTACCAATACGAGCAGATACATCACCAACATAACATCTTAACGGACTATCTGGTCCACATTCACTACTATATAAATTATCCTAAATAATAAAATAAAATTTTATAATTTAATGTTTATAAATAAGTATTAATTTTAAATTGATTTTTATTAGCAAAGGCGGTAATTCCCATATTATATATTTGATTAAACATATGAGGTAATCATTTGATCTGTCATAAAATCTACCAATAAACCTTAAACTTTGTCGATAACATTAGGTCTATTTATTTATTAAATTTCTCAGCGTGCATCACTCAAAATTTTCAAGTGACTATGTTTCCTTTGCTCCACAGAGAATATTTCATATATTTGTATGTTGTCATTATCTAGCATAATCAGTATTTCAACTATCAACATAATCAATCACATTTACTTACATTTAAGGGATCAGCAAGTTGTGTATAATAAGGATTCCATACATAGCCACCAGCTACACATCTTGTTACAGTTTGCTGGACAGCAGCATCAACACCAACAGGATTCACAAATATTTTCCAATGATGATTACGGGTCTATTAATAATTTGAAATTATTAATTAAAATATTTTTCAATTTTCTTACTTATTATTTATTTAGTCTTTTAAATATTAACCAAATTTCTGTCATTAACACCAGGATGTCTTAATTTCACTTCAATAACTGTATCACTTTTACTTCCATCATTATGAATAAGTTGTGTAAATCTCATATATCCGTATGCATAACCTGCTGGATGATGGAATGAGGCAATGGCTCGAATTTCACGTGCTTCACTTGGACTATAACCACGTTCTAATGTACTACAAGCCCATCGATAGTTGTGTTCTCTTTTATGTATTACAATTGATCTGCCTAACAAAATTAAGAAATATTTATACATATATCTATATATATATATGTATATATATATATATATATATATATGAATATATATATAGTTGAATTTATATTATACCTAATATACTTTCATATCCAAATAGAGGTAAATTTAAATCCGAGAATTCAGCATTGTATTCAGTGAGACCATTAAGAGTTCCAAACTTACCACTCAAATCACCCACTTCATATTGATCGGTTGTGCCTTGTGTTGATGGTGGAGATTTTTTTGCATTTATATTTCTTGGATTCCAGTGATCATATAATGTTGTTCCTTCACAAGGAAATTCCAAATCACCTTCAATGGGAGTCTGTATTTAAGATAATTTTTAATTGGTTAGTTAAATTCTGTCATTATTATGGGAAATAAAAGAACAATTATTCACCATATGTATATGATATCCACTGTTATCTTCAAGTCCCTTCAATTTAACTTCAACATTTGTTATATCATATTCTGTTTGTTCAATCATTTCCAATTTACCAGTAATTGATAGTGTGCCACCATTAGCATACCAATCACGAGCCACAACTTTTCGTCGATTATAGCCAGTAATTCTAAGAAATAGAAAAAAAAATTTAAATTAAATTCATAAATTCCATAAATTTTTGAAATTTACATAGAACAAGCTAGTCTTTCGCCTCTTGCTTTTGGACCAAAATCATCATAAATAACAAATGATTTTCCAAGTATATTTTGATGACCACTCAATGGTAAATTGGTATCTGTAAATATCTTTCTACTTAATAGTTTCTCAGATTTACTGCCAGCAATCGTGAGCATTTCATGTCTTCCTGATAAGTCACCCATTCTACATAATTCTGGAAAATTGAAGTTACATTTCATTTGATCTGCATCCTTCTCTTTGCTAAAAGATATCTAAATGCAAAATTTTAATTTTAAACTATGAATTTGTTTTTTTTTTTTCGTTTTGACAAAATTCACCTTATAAGGATTATAAATATCTTTTGTACTTAAACATCGTTGTGACCAATTATAAAAATCTTTACCCGGTGGATCTAAATGAATTGCCCATCGATGTGAATTGGAATTATTTTGTGTTGATCCGTCGGCATGTATAAGATATTCAAAAATTATTGTAGTATCTAACCAAGGCTCCTCTTTTGGTTGACGCATAATTATCCGACCAACAAGTGGATAGCGAAATAATATCTCAGCTGTGAATACATCAGTTTGTTTTGCACCATCTTTTTCATATAAAACAAGTGAACTACAAGTCCATGTAGAATTGCTTATTTGTATTATATCTGATCTATTAAATTTTTGTATAATAAATGATCGATGAACAATACTATATATTCCTTGTAATGGTAAAAATGTATCCCAATAAATGCCACTCAATTCCATACCACCATCAGGTATAAAGAAATTGTGTAAATAATTTTTATTTCTATGTAATAATTTTCCAGATAGATCACCAATTGGATATTGATCTTGTGTTCCATAACCGGCTGGTGGAATTTCATGAAATTCTCTATTAAATGGATTATAAATTGAACCGGATGTATCACAAAATGATTTCTCATTAGCATGTCCAGGATCTAATGGTAAATTTGTTATTAAATAACCGGCAACATCTCTTGCATATTCTGTATTTTGTCTAAATTGATTTAATGCTGATGTTATGGTAAAATTTAACCATGTTGGTTCAAATTTTGTTCGTTGTTTTATTATTACTTCACCCTTAATACCATCACCATTGATAATTGTTCTGTAAACAAAAATGTTGTATACAAAATAAAATTAAAATATAAAAAAAAAAGAATTACTTTAAAACTCTTGGATAACTTGGACGAATTTTAGCACATGCTAAAACATTTTCAGGATTCAATTCATCAAAAATGACAATGTACAGACGTCTTTGAGGACCATTTAAATCATTTGGTAATAGAATTAATTTTTCATCATACATGAATTCTTTTGTGTTTTTAAAATGTACATTGTTAGCAATTTTTATGTTACCCAAACGATTATCAATATCACCAATTGATTTACCCGTACCATTATTTAATGGATCGAAAACCAATTGTAATATTTTACAATCATCAGGACGTCTAGTGTCACTATCGAATATATCAGTTACATAAATTTTCCATGAATGATTCGTATAGAATTGACGTTGATTTTCATTATGTCCATCATTATTATTTGTATGATATAAATTAGTATAAATTAATGTATCATGTAAATCATTTTGATTTTTGGCAATCCAACGGAAATTTATTGAACCAGCAAGTGTTGCTGAATGAAATTTTGCTTCAGCTATATGATCAATAGTTTTATTTGAATCCTTAATTAAAATTGAGGCACATATGCTGAAACCGGTGGATGAATCAAATAGTAATAACGATTTACCCCATATTCCATTTCTACCTAATTAATTTATCAATAATTATATAACTAATATTTACTGGATTAGAAATTTAAATGTACTAATAAATACCAATTAAAGTGCCTTCAGTTATCCACTTTGTTGTCTCATTACCGGGTAATGATAAATATCCTAATGATTCATCAAAAATCATTAATTGTTTACCTACATTTTTTTCATCACATCTGCTTCCACTTGGATTACTATAATCAACTGGAAATTCATGAATACTCCAACTCCATACCTGTTCTGGATATTGTAATGTTGTTTCTAACATTGATTCGATTTGTATTTGAGTAGAATTAAATTGTGTAAAATACAATTCTCCATGTAATCCATTTTGTGAGATGTATGCAATTAATTGCAGTGCATTTACTGAAAAATAAAATAATATTATAAAATATCCGGTATAATCACCAAAACACTACACAATGATAATTTGATGATCTTTTATTTATTTTTTATTAAACAGTCTTTTTGTTGATACAAAATAATTCATTTACATTCACCGAATATAATAAAACTGTAACACAGTGTCGAACGATAGACGAGCACCGTGCAGGCCTGGTCTTTAGTAATACTCGGCACAAAGAACAAATCGATTCTATCCTTTATAACTATTATAACAACAATAATATGATTTGTTGCATTCAATAAGTCTCGATATCACGCTAGTTCTCACACGTACTTAAGTTACTTTTACATTAAAGTCGACTGCCTTGCATTGTATATAGTATATTGACCTTCTGTCAACGAAGTTTTGATGAATCTGAACCACAAACCAATTTAACAGCAGCTCGATTATATACTCTATCTATGTGTCCAATTACTGGATTGAATTGGACAACCTCTTGTTAAACACTTTCTGGTCACTTTTTTCATAAGAATTTTTTGTCTCATGTTATTAGAATTTACAGAATGTTTGTGACCTGCACTATTTTCCAAGTGTTTATTTAATTCAATTATACCAACAGATATCTCTAATATATGTATAATTTTTGGCAATCATCATCATCATCTTAAGTTGTACATATTTCGATGACCGGGCCTCTATATACAATTAACTATATATCCGTATTTTCTGTAAATATTTTATATCTAAATTTGCCTTATTTCATGAACTGAGTTGATCCGAAGAAGGAACCTTTCCGTGTTTCAAAGATTATTGGTAACAAAAGTTAACGTGTGCGTGACTGGAAAAATAACTTATATTTAGGAGTTGAGAGGTAGAGTTTTCATACTATATGGAAAGAAAACCTTCACTCACTTAATTCAAAATATTCATTTATTTTGCTAATTATCATTTTATATTCATTAACTGGTATTCAAGATTCAATAAAGATACAAATCTGATATCTTTATTATTGACAATTATAGGCATATTATTCCCTTTTGCCATTGCAATGAGATTTTATTGCAGCTCCTGATTCGGTGGGCTTATTAGTTATTTAATAGAATCAAAATTGAATCTGAATTTTATGTATGACTTTATAAGTTGCAAATAATTTTGTATTCGTTTCCAGAAAAATATTTATTATTATACGAAATCATAATTATACATACCAAATCACTTATTTTTAATATTAATAATATTTTCACTTAAATATGATTGTTATGTTTATATTTATGAACTTGAAACAATAAAACAAGTTTTATAATTCATTCATATTTCAAGTCATTCAGCAATGAAATAAGTGAAATAACAAATAATATTTCACAAAGAATTGTTACTTACCAGTAAAGAGAAAGTACCAAAATATTGCGACTGTTAAAAGTAATGATGTCATGTTGAACAATTACTAATAATTTATTGAAAATATTGATCTATTTATTAATTCACAAATATCACTTCAGTATCACTAAATTGTAAGATTATTTACACTATAATTGGGTGAAAATAATTCTTAAAAGTTACATTTTTTCACTACTTATGCCAATGGATCTAATCGTAACTTTAAATTATGAAGAAAAACCACTATGAACATTCTCGTTCGTCATTATTCACATCATGACTAACATTATAAGAAGTATTTCCCTCCATGTTCATTCACATATTTATCAATTCTTGTATTTTACCACATATACTTTTACTAACCGTTGTACAAGGTGCTTAAAAATAACTTAAAGACTAAGTTTTAAAATATTTAATTAAAGAAATTTAGTGTTATTTCTTGACGACCAAAATAGCAAAGTCGATAAAATTAAGAAAAAAGAACAATACTTATAAGAAATGGATTTTGTACATTATATCAGATCATTTACTCATAAATGATGACTATTTAATTGATCGCAAAACATTAACGTTTGAGGGATATACAGAGGTTAATAGCCTATTCATATAAAAGTATGTGGAAAAAAAATATGTATTGTATATCAGAAGGATATATTATTTTATGTCTATTCATAGTATACAAGTTAAAGCACCAAAGATAATATGATTCCTTTCAAAAGTCAATAAAATTCCCAAACATTTTAATTCAATTATGCCAATAGACATTTCTAATATACGTATAATTTGGCAATCATCATCATCATCTTAAGTTGTACATATTTCGATGACCGGGCCTTACAAGAATAAAAGAATAAAAATTTTATCATTCAAAGTTTTTATTTACATAGAAGAATATTGAACTGAAAAATAATTTATATTTTCCTGTTCGCCTGTTACACATTTGATGATTTTGAGATATTTTGGAACATTAAAATACATCTTCTAAAGATTTTGATGTCCTCAAACAAATTCACAAACCCATGAAATGTACCCACGTTTTTACCAAAAACAGAAATTGCAAATTTCTCGCAAATGGTTATAGATAGAGCCATTTTGTAAACCGTAAAATACGTAGTAATACCTAGTACTTTTTATTCAGAAATGCCGGATATTCTACTATTACAATTAGTCGCTTTTACTTGTAAAAGATTCGCAACGCCTTTCTACATAACTTACCCTTAGACACGAAAACTCTATCTGTAACAGTTTTAGAGATATTTGCATTTCAAATAAAATACATCTTCTAAATATGTCCTGATACAAATCAACAAACCCATGAAATGTCTCAACGTTTTTTATCAAAAACAAAAATTGCAATTTCTCGTAAACGGTTATAGATAATTTCTCATAAAATTCACATAAAACATTGAACTGAAAAATAATTTATATTTTCCTGTTATACATTTGGTGATTTTGAGATATTTTAGAACGTTAAAATACATCTTCTAAAGATTTGGATGTCATGATACAAATTCACAAAGCCATGACATGTACCGACGTTTTTATCAAAAACAAAAATTGGAATTTCTCAATACATCTTCTCAATTTCTCGTAAACGATTATAGGATAGTAGATTAGATTATAGGACATATTGTAACGATAATTTCTCATAAAATTCACATATAATTTAGAACAGAAAAATAGTTTCCATATTCCTGTTCGCCTGTTACACATTTGATAATTTTACAATACTTCGTTTGATATGCGTTAATGTTAATAATTTGTGTTGTTTTACTTTTAAAGGTTATTAGTTTCTAAAACAGCAAATTTTTAATGAAAAACGACAAGTAACCTATTCGTATAAAGGTATCTGATGAAAAAAATGCATTTTGTTGTACATACACCATCATTTAATGTTGATCACCCGCCATTACTGATATAACATCAGTTGTGAACACTATAACTATAATTGAAATTGGTTAAAATATGATCAATTATAATTATCCAGTTACACATTTAAATATTTCACTAGAATGGTGCATAAATCAGCCTTTACCTACGTTGTTGTTAAAATGAATTGCAGCCAGTTGTATTAGTCGACATTGATCCCATCTTTATGGGCACGATCAACGTCATTATAGATTTGTATTTGGAGAAAATTGTCAGAAGAATGTGTACTTTGGGGAAAAGAATTGAAATGTGTTGAGAGACAACATTTTTGTTATCTAAAGAAAAAAGGAGATACCCCATTCCAGTTTGCAGTTATGTATTTAACTATAGATTAATCTTTTAGATTTGTGTGCAATTCTTGCTTATCTTGGTACGGAAATGCGACATTATTAAAATATGTTTTAATGTCATTTTATGACTCTAAGAACTGCATCAATAAACTCATTTTAGATGTCCTAAATGGTTACATGTGCATCTATCTAATCACATAATAATCAGAAAATTTATTTGTGAAAATGTTTGTCATGATGAATTAGAATAAAATTGAAATTATCTGTGAACTGAAAATGATTTATGCAGTTTATTTAATAATGAAATTAGTATTTTCCGTCGAAGTAAACATATATAAAAACACAAATAATTATATTTTTTATGATTTTAAATTTTTTTTTTTTCTTAAATTTTCTTTTATTATTTCTTTTTTTCATTTTTGGAAGATTTTCATTCTACGGCAGTAACTAAAATTCAGGATCTTATTGTTATTATAATTTACGGCTTTTTTTTTTTTTTTTGTTTTAAATAAATAATTAAATTTTACAAATAAATATAAGTATTGGAGTTTTTAAAAGTGTACTGACGTAAAATACATAAAATTATGAGAAAAAAAAAATGTATAATTTAATGATTTAAATTAAAAAATAAATTAATTGAAAAATATTTTATTTTCTCTCTTTTTTTTCTTTTGTATGTTTATTTATGATGAATGTTTTCAAATTTTTTCTTTCTTTATGAAAATATGTATCGAAACAATTTCCAATTAATGGTTAATTTTCAATGATTTAAATGATATTCCATAAATAGGAAAAAACGATCTGGATGATTATGAGAAATGGAATTCATGAAATGATTGATTTTTTCGATCATAATGCGTTCTTAGGATGATAAATGAATTATTTTTGATAAATTATAATAATAATATTTATGCAGCTTCTTCTTCTTCATCATCTTTGCCTGTTAACATGGCAATAAGTGCAGCTGTGTCAATCATATTTTTATTGTCAATACACATTTGATCGTATGCATCATCAACTTCATTGGCAGAGAATTTTTCACCAAATGTCATCAATAAATGACGTAATTTATCACCATCGATAATACCATTTTCATCGAATTTTTTGAAGGCATCAATGACAACATCATCATCATCAGTTGCTCCTGAACCGGCCATACGTTTGGCAAAGAGTGTTAATAATTGTGTGAAATTAATTGGACCAGATGCTTCACTGAGCATTTCGTCTAATTCTTTGTCATTTGTTAAACGACCAACAGCATCAAAGGTTGTACGAAGATCATTTTTGCCAATAATACCATCTTTATCTTGATCCATAAGTTGGAAGGCCTATAATTTAAGAAAATTAAAAAAAAATAATTATCAAATTACACTTGTACAATGTTTCTTGGTTTAATATGATTAAAAAAATAATATATAAAATATTATAATTACTTCTTTGAATTCTGCTACTTGTTTCTGTGAGAACATAGAGAATACATTGGAACCGGTACGTTTTGCTCTCCTTGAAGAGCCACCAGATTTTGATGATTGTCTGGTTGAACCAGCTGGTGTTGTTGGTGTAGCAGCAGCAGTTGCGGCTGGGGTTTCTTCTGGAGTAGCTTCAACTGTAGAATCTCCTTCCTTGGTCTTCTTCTTCTTGATCTTTTTCTCTTTTTCAGACTAAAATTATATTTAAAATTATGAAAATTTATTATATTAATACTTTTTTGCAATATAATATTAATGTCAGTCTAATATAAGTGATCTGTCGAAAAGTAACTACACACATGTTTCTATGATTAACAAGATAAATAGGTAGCATTTTTGTTTTAAATACGTAAAATTGAAGAACTGAATATGAGTATTTGTTTGAATATACTTATTAAGTGAAATATATACTTATAATATCCGATGAAACAATTATCAGTATTGAAAACACGTTAGCAATTATATTTTCTGTAGTATTTAACAAATGATGATATAAAAAAGACATACTGTCGCTCCCTCTCGACATCTACAAATATCGTTCTTGAAGCATTACATGTATCGCTATTCGCAAATTTACATATTGAAGTACATTCCATAAGGTTAAGTTTAGAATAATATTGTAGGATTCTATTGGCATAGTTTTAAACAATGATCTTATTTACTTTTAAAGTTAGGCTAATTTGAATCAAATTTTGATTTGATGATTATTAGCTTATTATAATCTTTTATATAATTAATTAATTACATTATTTTAATATTCAAAATATTTACTATAATTATCTTTTACAATGGTTATATAAATAAGTATTTGAAAATTAATTTATATAATAATATATAATCCAGTAAATTTAATTTAATACCATAAAAAAAATCACTAACATAATTATATTCATCCCACCAGGTTTAGTTTAAAATAATGTTTAATTTGAAAATTAAAGTGCATTCCACAAGGTTTAGTTTCATTTTATCCACAATTTTATGTTCTTTAATATAATTTAATATAATAATAATTGAGGAAAAATGATTCATGCAACAAAATTTGTCCTGATAAAAGTAAACATTATATATTTCCGTTATCTACTTATAGATTTTACTTCATCATATGAATTAATTATGACTGTATTGATTGAGAATATATGACCTCTAATTATATGTAGAATAAATCTTAAATTCGGATATATTTCAAATTAAATTAAAAATTTTCGTAGTCCTTTAAATTATTTAAATGTAAATTACAACGGTATATTTAACCATATAAGCATTTAATTTGAAGACCCATTTCAAGTAGGATAATGAATTTCAATTAATTACTACATTAATTTTGATATGCAAGCACACGGTATCATATATCAGCAATTCTTATTAAGGTTTCGCAATAAAAATAAAATTATATAAAGATCTCGATCTTATGAGTTGTTCCTAAAATAGTAATTACACAATCAAATAAATTCGTATTCGCCACAATTCGTATGGTATGATGTTAAAATTTGAAATTAAAATAGAATAGCTCGGAAAATTATTACGCAAAACGAAAATACTTTTCAATTTTCTTCTTTTTCTATCGACAAAATTATTTCTATTTCTGTAATTATGTGTTTGTGTAAAAATTAAAAATGTTTTCCAATCGAAAATATTTCCTTTTATAAGATCAATATTTTAAAATTATTATTTTAGAATCATTTTATAATTATATTTTAGAAGGTTTTGGTTTTGAAGATTTATTTTTCTATTTTAAAATGATTATCTTATATGAGAAATTAATTAATTAATTAATTAATTAACTACGAGTCTTTTCCAATTTTTTTTTTTTCAAGCAACGAAACTGAAAAGCACTCAAAGGTTATTTTAATTTATTTGCATAAGCAAAATTTCTGATTTTGAAAGATAGTCCTCTGCTATTTGCAATTTTTAATTTAATTTGTCAATAGAAATATTAATAACTTTCTATAATTGGATGGCGTCCAACATTTATAATTTGTTGAAGACATATGTCCCAAAAATATACATATCTTTCTTTAATATTCAATCAATTTAACTTCACAGTATAATTGAAAAGTAATTTCATGTCTATCAACATGAAATGTAGTGTTGTTGAAAATTTTAATTTAAATATAAAATTTATGTTATAATTAAGTTTAATTAAGTTATTAATATGTGTGATGATTTCATTAAAAATTAAATCACTATTTTTATCTGTTCCATCTGTAAATTGTTATATTATAGTAACAATAACATGCATATTCCAGTTAAAACGAACTTTAATTATCAATTTCAAATTGGCACATCACACGTGAAATCATATTAAAATATTTTAAATGTATTTCAATTTATTGAAATTAAATCACTTAATTTTTTTCACTTTTATTTTCTATTCATTATTAATAATTTTCACTAAATAATCCCATAAATTGTATCTGCAGTGTATTGTCATTGTCTTCATTTTATTACATTACATAGTCCATATAATTAATTTTTTTGTTCCATTTAATTATTTGTTCCATCTAATTATTTGTTCACTTAATTAATACTCACCATATTGATATAGTTGATTTAAAAACGACTGATATTCACAACAAGCCAGAAGCAACTGATTTAAACGTAATTTCTATGGTACAGACTTTCTGTTGTACGAAAATTAAATAGTCATTGAATGAATAAATACACTTATACTAACACTCCTTATTTAGTAGCTAGTGTATTTAGTTATTGGACCACATCTAAATTTAACTTTAAGAGAAAAATTAACAATTTATAAAGCTTTCTCGGTGGTTGTGATATTTCTATGTACTGTACATAGAAAAGGTGTTAAAAATGTTCATCTAAATAATATTGTTAAAATGACATTGGTATTTTCTGGTTAATATACAAAATAGTCTGTTGGTTACAATGTTTTAGATTTCTAGTAGGATTTAATCAAATGGGAAGTTAGGTGTCAAAAATGGAATTTCTTATAATTTCGGTGTTATTAAGTAGATTTTTTTTTAAATGTTAAATGCACTTTTTTAAATAGTCAATATTCAATATATTTTTAGGTTATATAGATTGAGAGGGAGGGGGAGGATGGAAAAGCAGAAATTTATGAACGTTTGATTTAAATGTCTGACATCGTAAAATTCTGGAAAAATACATTTAATTTGTGTGTAGAGAAAACACCTGAATAATTGACATAATTCTGATGAACTCATCGGAACAATCGTTCTGAAAATATCTATGAAAAAGTTCAAGCACACCCACATTACGCCGATATTGAGAGAATACATATTCTATCATCACCAATAAGCCGAAATGCTCGCTTTTGAATTCTGTCAAGGAAATTAGGGGTCACTGGAGCCCTATCCCATAAATGTGAGTCATTCTTCATTAGAGCTCTTATATATGCCTTATGTATAATGACAATATTAATAATAATTCATTAAAGTACTTCTTACAACAACGTAGACAATTAAGCCTTCAGGTCACGTTTTTGGCCACAAACCATATGTGATCATTCCATAAAAGTTTAGATGTGTTCCAAGAAAAATGCCTGGATCTAGAGTGTCTGACCTGCGTCTCACATTTTTGACCACAGACCAGATGTGATCATTTCATAAATATTTTTAATTGTTGTTTCGTGTGAAACAAATACTGTTCAATTTCCATCATATTGTATGACTGTGTATCTGGACAGAAGGTACATTGCATTGAAACCTACCAGATTTCTACTTGCGTCTCCATGCAGAAATACGTTTCAGATCATTATTTAGAGCGAACTCGGTGTGTTTGTATATAGATGAGTTACTCCATCGATTGCAGTTGAAAGTCTACCAAATATTCAAACTGTGATTAATGTAGATACTTTATTACGCTAATACGAGTAGATATTATTTTCAGTGTTATGTATTATTGTTTATATAAACGAATATGTACTACTACAGTTGAACCTATTTTCGTAAAAATAAAGGAGTTTCACAATTATAGATGTAGTCTTTTCTTAGCTTTTATAATTTTGAATTTTTTAAACTTTTTAGCAATGTAAGATTGCTATATCCCATTTTTCGATTTTCATTAGTGGGAGATGAAAATATTTCTATGAAAATTCAATTGTATAATTCGGGTAATACTGTGAAATGAAAATTAAACTCATACATTCATATGTATATAAAATATATGACTAATTAAACAAATTATTTTATTAAAACTAGGAATATTCTTCTTATGCGACAAATAATAATTGTTTGATTCATCTCACAAATACAAATTTATTATATATGAAAATTTTCAAACAAATGTAAACTAATTATGAATTATAATAAATACAGAAAATTTGGTGAAAATTGTTTTCCTTTCAAGTAAAAAAAAAAAAAATAAAGTTTACATAATATGAATATGAGCAATACTAGAAGTATTTTGGGAAATCAAGTAACAAATAAGTTAAGACTATTTTTATAGAATTTTTACTTTTTTTTTCCGTATTATGTTGCATATGAACATAAGTAAAATATTAGCATAACAATGTCTGTATTGATATTTTGTAATTATTAATATAATATATAAAAATATATTAAAAGTTCACTGCAGTGGCCAAATCCAGAACAAAAATTGGCACAATCCGATATATGAATTATCTACTGAGTAATTGTGTGGCATTGTGTTAAGAATTAACTCATCAGGATGTGTGTTGTTGTCAAAATAAAACATCATGTGATGATTTCGATCCAATTTTTATCATTATAACAATTTTTTAAACATCACATTTTCATTTCTGTGACATTATCCATTTTATTGACATTATGATATAATTAGCATTGCATTATGTTACTATACTAGATCGACGTTCAATTCAAGAAGATGTACGATTTCATAATATTATTGGAATATCTTACACAAACAATCTGACTCTGGCATCTAATTTTCGAATTAGAAAATATTTCCGTTTATTATATGTCCCACTTGACACAGCAGGTAAAGTTAAATTCTTTTCCAATAACTAATTTTATTTTATTCTGCTCAAAAGTTATAGTTTGTGAATGAAATTAGATTATAGAAAAAGATTCTATATATCACTTAAAAGTGAATAAATTTTAATTTGATTTAAATTATGCTTTCAATAAGTGCATTAAATCAAATAATAATATTTGTTAGAAATAAATTTTGGCATTGACAAAAAATGAAAAAAAATTGTAATTCTAATTGATTCAATGGTAAGTTCAATATCCTAACTAAGATGTTAGTTCTACATATGATGATAAGAAAACTTTGATCAAAAACGTTCATATTATGCACTCAATTTTGATGGTAATTATTGTGACAAAATAAAATGTCAAATACGTAAATAATAAATGTATGCCGTGTCATACATAAACAAAATTAACAATTGAAAATTCATTCTCAGTCGAAGCATTATCTTTGCCTTTACGCGCCTCAAGGCTGCTACGACTGCAATACAATGTTAATTTGCCGTTTACATTACACATAATGTAATGTCAAAAGTTTTTTTTTACCCTTAAAGATAAATATGTGCCACAATATGAAAATTCGTCGTAATTTATTACCGTGAATAAGTTTAGCCATGAGATCATAAAAGTTTTATCGAGTGACCACTTAACTAAGATGGATGCTATATGTAGGAGTCTATAAGGAGATGAATTTTCAACGTTGGAACCTTTGTGGTGTAATTTAGTCAATATGAAGATTATAACTCTACCATCCATTTCAATCTAGTAAGTCAAAATACTCATAATATTTTGAAATTTATTTTCAGCCGTAAGTAATATATAGATTTCAAAAGTTATCAAAATTTGCTTAGTTGATAAAATATGTTGATCAAATATACCAGGGGAAAGATAATTTATACTTGAATTTCTCGTATGTCAAACAATTGTTTAACCAACATAGCAATCATCCTATGTATATATTGTCGTCATTCGATGGCGAATGAAGTGACCTACTATCATCGAGGTTACTCAGTCAATCGTTAGCTTTAACTCGATTATGATACATGAATTGTGTCTGATCGAGGCTCAAAAGATGGTGTTAATGTATCGTGTTTGTCAACTGGTTGAAAAAACAACTCAACAATAAACTAGGTAGCTGGGGATTTACGCACCATTGCAAACTCCAATTATAGTTATCGAGGCGTAAAGGTTCGCATTATGCGTTGTTGCAGATATTTCTCTCTAATATATTTTGATCCATTCCGTGTAATTATGATCATGTTCCGTATAATTATGATCAATGTTGGTTATTTTATTTTCTATAAATTGGAAATATTATAGACGTGTATCTCTGCACAATTCATTTAGATACGTTATGTGCTGTTTTCAGAGCTATAAACAATTTTATTTGAAAGACTCCCACAAAAACATCAGAAGTATTAAATATCAATAATTTTATTTTTTTTTTTTGAAATATCGAAAATAATATCGGATATATATCTATAATATACTCGTATTCTATTTGTAGATTTTCACCTACTTTAACATTAAATTAGTAAGAAAACAAAGTAAAAATAATCATAAAAAATATATAATAATATGTTGATACATACAAGAATCTATAATAAAATCTCACTAAATTTATATATTTCACAGTTTAGAACTAAGACCATTCAGTCAATTTTGTTGAAAAAAAAAAAAATGAATCACATTTTCATTATGAAAATTATTGCAATTGGAATTTTTAAAATATTCATATTTTCATTCTGAAGCTTTTGGTAAAGATTATTCGCTTTTCTTCGGACGATATCCAAAAATAGAACTTCCAACACGTACAATTGTACTGCCCATTTCAATCTAACATAAACAAAATACAATAATAATATTCGATTTATTAACTTTAAAAAAAATTTGCATTTTTCATTCAAATTTTCTCCCAAAAAATTAAAAAAAAAAAAACATTAAAATCACTTACGGCATGCTCGAAATCATCTGACATACCCATGGATATCAATAGATTTTCCGGACTTAATTTAAATTCATCACAAATAATCTTTTGGCATTTTACTAACGAAATAAAATCCTCATTTGGACCAGTTGAATAATCGTGACCAAATTTTCCAACAGTCATAAGACCTTCAATTTTTAAATTAAGACATGAATCTGTTACATGTTTGTATAAATTAATTAATTCCAACGGATCAATTCCACTTTTTTCTATATAAAAAAAAATATATGTAAATATATTACAATAACCGGAATAAAATTTAAACTCTTACCATCTTCACCGCTTGTATTTACTTGTAATAAAATTCTTAATGTTCTAATATTCTCTCCACAAATTTTTTTCCATGCAGAATTAACACTGTCAGCTAATTTAATGCTATCAATTGTTTCGATCATATAAAGTCCGGGGATATTTAAAACCTTCAAAAAATATATAATATGTGATATTGAAACAAAAAAAAAAAAGAACCACAAAAAACAGAGAAAAGGGCACTATATAATTACCTTATTAATTTTATTTCTTTGTAAGTGACCGATAAAGTGCCATTGAATATCTTTACAATTTTCTAATATTAGTGAATTTGTTCCTTTGTCAACCAATTCTTGTACATAATTTTCTCCAAAATGTCTTTGACCGACCGAATATGCTTCGGCAATTATTTCCGGTGGTTTAGTTTTACTTACAGCTACTAATAAAGGTTTTTGACCCAATATATCCTATGAAAAAGAAGATACGAAATATTTTAACTGTATTCGATGAAGTTCAATAAAAGACACTTATAGATGCTGCCACCGTCGGATTCAAGAAGATTTTCTTGAACCTAATGATGAAGAGAGATAATTTGAATTACTTGTCGAAGTTTAATTGGGACTTAAATTGGGCAGAAAAGGATTACTAAAAATCAGTGTCTAATGACTAAGGTTGTAAAATAGGGAGTAATGCTGATATCGAGGACCCAGCTGACATATCGATCTGTGGCTTACCGTAATTCATGGAGTTATGTTAAAGCAGTTTAGCACTCCATTATTAATCGAAGTCTTTTCCGATCGAGGATTTTAATTTTTTCCATTTAATGCAAGGATACAGAAGTCTAGGCGAAGAATGCATAGGGCATTAATGGCATTATATGTTAAGTTGTTTGTAATATAGAATTTTAATTCTATTATCGACTCTACTAGTTTCTTTTAAGATAGGGGAAATTTCGTGAAATGAACGGAATACCTGTTAAGCAATATCGCACAAATTTTAAAGTGTTTGTGAGTTCAAAACGAACATATTTTAAGCTATTGATATTTTGTAGACTGACTACCAATGAAAACACTAAAATTCCTTACCTATTGGTTGATACATGAGTTCTGGTTAGACGTCCATTGCCCCTAATAAGTATTGCCTCACATTTGATCAAGTTTAGTTTCATCTTCCAAGTCTTCATGGCATCAGCATATTTTATTTTGGTAATGGGCGATAGAATGTAGGTAAATTGTAATTATATGTACTGATGGTAAATGAGCAAAAATATACAATGTAAAAAGTATGGTGGCGCAGATCTAATTCTGTGTAACCTATAAGTAGATATACTGTGTAAATCCGACGTGTGATCACCATATGCTAACTCTAAATAATTTGTTCGTCATGTAGATTACTCCCAATAAGTGATTGTTATAGGGATACATGTATTTTAGCTTGTAAATTAAACCGATGATTCAAAGTGTGTCATTTATTTGAAGCTGTGGAAGTGCTATTTTCGGAAGAACATATTGATTTTGTTTTTTTTTTTGAAAAATACTATGAGAACTTCCAAGTACAAATATGCAGTTAAATAATTTTTCTTCAAAGCGTTATACGAAGAATAAGAATGGTTGTCGCAAGTCTCCAAAGGGTAAAACAATAATATAATTTTTCATATTTAAATGGAATTAAACCTTTTAAACAATTCTTATGTTTAGTACATAGGAAATTAGCAGAGAAAAACCATAACATTCGTATAAACCTAAAAAGAGTTCAAATTATTCAGTAATTCAATAAAAATAAGTACAATTGCTAAATCAACTAATTTATTCTATTTTATAAGTTGATACCTATGCTTCCTTGGTTCTAGTTATACAAATTTATGTTTCTCAAGATTATGTACTAATAAATGGAAGGAAAGTGATAAAATAACTTAACAGCTGAATAGCAACTATATACCTTTGATTTCCTATTATATGCATCGTCAATACGAGATAAAATAAATTTTATTCCAGACTTTACATCAATTTCAGTCATTTTTCTTATCATTTAATCAGTGACAGAGATTATTATATTCAGATTAAATTTTCGGCGACTAACCTTAATTATATATTTAAAGATTACATTATAAACATGACAGATACTAATATAGATGATAAAATTCGGGAAGCACTTTGTATTGGATCCAAAATTCGACCAATTTTGTATGGCATAAAGTTCATGTTCATGATATTTCGGTACTAAATTACTGTACTTGAAATTCCATGAACTTACAGTGATATATTCAAAACATTGTCAGCTATAATAATGAAATACACAAGTATTATTACCCATTGGGGTTTAGCCCAATTAGATGCTGTATTGCTATTATATATTATAATGAATTACTAACATTTGAACAACTTATCAAAAAATTAGCGAAATTTATATTGTCTGATTCAATTTAAAAACATAATTCCACACATATTTATCCTTAAGCTCCTTAAAATCTTAATAATAAAACCATTTTACAAATGGTTCAAATATATAATAGTAAAAAAAAAAACTAAATTTCTTGAATTTATTTAGTACATGAAAACGGAATCTGAAGAGAAGCGAACGAAAAAAAAATGGTTTTCTCATCATATGTGAGTTAAAATAAGTTTCAGCAACAAGTAATGAATATACACTTTGGTTTCAGAAAATAATGGGAACAACTTTATAATCTACCGAATATTGAACCCCAATTTTAAGTGTTTGAATAGGGAGAACAATTCAAAAATAGTATGCCAATTTTGTCCTGTTTCATTTTATATTATTGTTGAATGTGGGACAATTGTAAATCGCATTCTATTCTAATGTGGTGGACACTTTTCTAGATAAATATGTGACATTTTCGTAATACATTTACAAAACATAGTTTTAATTCATCCGTTATCGAAGTACCAAATGTTTTTTAATAAATATCCTAGCAAGAAAAATCATATAACCATCTCGAACTTTATTTTATAAAAAGTAACATAAGACACCAAATATGCCTATTCTTCATATTATGCAATTAAATTTACTGGCGTTCATAAAACTTAGAAAAAAACAACTAATTAAATATGCAAAATTATAATCAGAATATTTGGTATTTCTTCCAAATATTCACAACATGATTTGAAAAACAAATGATTTAAAAAAAAAAAAAAATTATAGTTTCTTGTTATAGTTGCTTAAAATGTGTATTGAACAGATGCTAGGGCAGTTTTCCTCGTTTGCATGCGATAATATATCGCAACTGTCCTTTAATAAGTGAAAAAATAAAATTTTCCCCATTTTTACGTAGAAAAGCTGTGAAAATTAGCAAACTCCATTCTATTCTATTTTAGTATCTGTTTAAATATTTATAGATGAGCCAGCAACATTTCCATTAACCATTATTCCATTATCTTTGGGGAAAGAATTTTGGACACAAGACTCCGTGATCTAATTAATATCTCAGAAAACCAGTTCGGGTTCGTGAAAGGCAAA
>JANSTX010007880.1:0-19726 GCA_027564355.1 Penthetria funebris | reverse complement strand
TTTAAACAAAAACTGGCTTCGATTATGTATTAAGCTAAGATAAGTTTAAGAAGAAAATAAAATCAACAACAAAGTCAATATATTTAGTATATAAGCTACAAAATTTATACATTGAACGTAGAAAATAAATTTAATTGAATTTATTAATTTATAGTTTAAAAATCAATTTAAATAATTTTATCTTAATATTATCGTATCGTATAATCGGTTTACGATAGTAACTAAATAAAGAAGTTGCATTAAAAATTATGTATTTGAATTTATAAACTAAATGTTTAATGGATCGTTTATGTTTTCTGATAATCTCTTAATAATAAATTTCTTATTTTTAATTTAATAATATAGAATAAAAATGACAGAATAAATTTGGTATCAAAGGAACACTAAATTGAATGTCTGTATGTAGTAATAAACATGAATCCAGGTTCAAAGCTTTTCCACAGGTGTTGCACAGGATAAATTCGAACAAATTTTCTTGGGACAATGCAGATGTTGCATTTGATAAGATCAATGATATAATAATTTTTAACAATTAATATTCATAATAAACGAATTTTATTAAGTAACACGTTGTAAAATTTATCTTTAACATTTATTTAAAAAGTAGAATTTATGTAAATGTATTAAAATCAATAGCAATTATGGTATTTATTTAAAAAGGCACGTTTAAGATAATGCGAAAAACTTTTACAAATTATGACAACAATCTAAATAATATGTAAATCTAAAAAAAAAAATATCAAAAATATTTTACATTTTCATTCCAATAATACGTGAGTTATTTTAATTCCAAATAAAAATATATTTATAACTAATTCAAGAACTATATATAATTTTTGTAATGAAGTGTATTCTCAGTTACTATTTAGAAGATTTCTCAAGGTGTAAACCTTCGAACGTGAAACAACAAAAATATAACTCATATCGCTAAAATTTCATTCTCATTTTGGTGCTACGATTATAGTATATACTATTTTAATTCTAGGGTAATAATTATAAATTGTGTAGCTAAAACTATTATATTTGGAAAAAAATATTTTAAACATTTCAAATATTCTAATAGTTTTTTATATATAAAATTTAAAAACCAAGACTATTTCATAATGTTTCTTACGTTAAACATGGAAAAGACAGATAATTGATGCAGAAATTTAGAAAAATATACAAATTGAGTGGTACATTAAGAAATAATCTTCGAATGTTAAAACATTGATACAATATACGTGCTATAAATATACCATAATCTAAACTATAATCTAATATAAGTTGTGTATGAACAGAAACATACGAGTACATATAAAATATATCAAATCTATATGCCTGAAACATTTAAAGTTGATATCGCAATGTATTCTAAATTTATCTTGCGAACATACAATGCTGATAAGGAAATTAACAATATTTTATCAATAAGCTAAAACTAAATATTTTTTATTATATTACAAGTTATTAAAATAAATAGAATAAATGTACACTAAACCACTGTGAACTATGGTTTCAATACTGCAGGGAGCAATTTCAGTTAACTATATTGTTATTTATACATTTATAAATAAGGAAAATATCATATTAAAATTTTATATAAACTCTTCTATTCAACTTTTTTATGCATCGGATGCATTGCAGATGAAACTTGAGAGTCAAATAAATCCATGATAATAATCGAAACAAATCTCAAATATATAAATATAAATTGATAATTCTAAAAATATTTTTAAGGTTATCATAATATAATTTGATGTACTAATTTTTTAAATGGCTTTTATTAATTTATTATTAGGAAATAAATTTGTTCTATTGGAAAATATTTAAAAATGACCAATACTAAATAGTAAATTAAAATATATCATTGAGTATTCAATTTATTACAACAATATTAGTATGCTGCTATTCAGACTATTAATGGTGATAATTGTATTACGACAGTATTTAAATATTAAATAAAAAAACAAAAATTAAGACAAATATCACCGCAGTTGACAATATGGCAAATCAGTTAATCCCAATGATCAAATAGGGTGATAATAATCGCATATCTAATTATATGTACAAAATTGATTGTGATGTTTCTCTTAATTAATATTTTAATTTAATATCAGACTATATATACATTTTTTTCTATATATTTTAGAAAATTCTTAATAAAGAGATATTATTCATAATTAAAATAATCATATTTGTATATATGTGCACATATTTTAAATTAAATCCGATTCATACACCCACTATGATTATTCATTTTTGGTTATCCTTATAACAAATAATTTTTAAAAAAAATACTTTTGCAATATTTGTTTTAACAAAATAAAAATATTATTCATTTAATAAAATTATGACAAACGCATACACAGAACGGTACAAATCGTAAAATTTTGTGCAAAAGTATATAGTACAATATATAAATACGATTATTCATAGCATTTATGAAGATTTCGCCATTAGAAAATCTATATCTAAGCAATAAACATTTAACAAGATTCATATATTAAGTGATTCGCATAAGATAGAATTCCAAATTGAGTAACCTAGTTATTAAGCACATGAAGTGCAGAAAAATACAATGAACATTACCATTTTTTTCGGATAGACTTACGAATAGACAGATGGAATGGACAAACGAATACACGGATACTCTTGCTAAATTTTTTTTTTTTTTTCAAAATTACGAAACATTCATTATGATTACTAACTAAAATTAATAGTTCCTATTCCAGTTCATAATAACAGCTTATATAATATGAGTATGAGAGAAAATGTGTTTGTTTAATGTTTTCTATTTTAATTTTTCTGTAGAAGCATACCCAAAAAAAAAAAAAATGCTACTTATTATAATTTTATCTACACCCCATAGCGTACGTGAATTAATGATTTTTCTAATTTTCTCGTTTTTTTTTCACTTGAAAAACCAAACAAGGACTGTGTTTATTGAAGACAAATATTTATGGTGATTATAACGATTATCATTAGTATATAATTGAATATTGTATTATCATCTGACTAGCATCGAAGAGGCTAGATTTATTTTTACATCGTGTATGCTTATATGTTTACACCTTTAAAATGTGATGCCAGATCTTGAAATGTAACAAGGCCAGTCAGTATTGATTTTCCAGTCACACTTTTTTAGTACATCGTCTCGAATTTGACGCCATATATTAATATGCATGGGTTATGCATAAAATATTAAAAGTCAACCAAAACAAATAGAGGAAATGCAGAAACAAATAAAATTAACATCTGAATAATTCAGTAGAGATGTTCATAAATTCTCAGTTAACTGATTTGTTGGTAAGATGCTATTTACTTCGTGTGGTGTAAAGATAAGTTGAGAAACTTAGTTGTTGATCAGTCACTCCATTCGTCACCAGCATATATACAGAAGTATATGTATATATAAATAAATAAAAATATTCTTTAGAATTTTCTATTATACAACAAGTATTTATATTTTAATTTAAATAATGAACATATGGTGAGGTAAGAATTTGTCTTTTTATGCTGAGGAATGTGTAAATTATTAGAAAATAAAATCGTGATATTACACGTGATATTTGATGATAGACATGTTCTGTATGACATGACTATACAGTATGTGAATCTGATAAATTTAAATACTTGCATGCAAAACATTTATTTGCAATTTTTGTCAGTGAGAAGGTGGTAATATATAAAAAAGCATGTTTATTTTCTCCTAAACTACTATATACACAGTAAAATATAAAATTTAATTTTATTGGCAAAACATAAAATATGATTTACGTTTGTTTCTAAATATCTTAGCCTTTATAATATTTAAAATTATTATTATTACATTTATTAATTTACTAGCTATTATTAATAGTTGCTTTGACTCCAATATATTATACGATCAAGATATTGCTAAATATATTTTAATATTTTATTTTATAATAATGTACTTGTATAAATTGAATGTACTTACATTATTATTAAAATGTTTAAAGAAAATTTAATATAAAAATACTACACAACATAATTTATATAACGAGTAAAAATTATATATTCATTTCAATGCTCGACACGTATTTCATTTACTGAATACATTTTTTTTAATACAATACGTTAGTTATCGAATTAAACAAAATAATTCATTATATTCATATATTATAGTATTCAACTTAATTCAATACGAAGAATTTCAAATACTTTTACTATGGTAATAAATAATATTAGGAAACTATAATTGCAACTTCACTTGAATAGGCAAATTACCTTTACTCCAATAACATTTGAAATTTAGTGTAATTTTAACTGTGATCATTAAAGTGCATAAATTGTGTTAATTTAATTTAATGTAAATAAACTATATCAGGTCGCATAGGTGCCGAATTATTTCAAACACTGATTAAATCCTATCGAATAAAATTTTCACTTGTGATATGGTAAGCGGGTTACCATTGAAACATATGACGAGATAAAATCCTTAGAAATTAACACAATACTTATATCTTGAAGACTAAAAGAATACTTTAAGTTTAATTATATTATCATATTTTTAGATTCCAAACACTTAAAGAATAATTAAACTAATTCAATGAAGTTTAGTATGATAATATGCATTTTCTAATATTATTTTTATTTGAGATGAATAATGAAGAAATCGTTACATTTCTATAAAAGATTTTTATTTATATTTGCACATGTAAATTATTAATATTAATATTCTGTTGAGGTTTAAGGATTGGCAAAACTTACATATACATTAGTAATTATTATCAATGTTTTTTTTTTTGGAATAATATATAAAATTTTGTATTAATTAAGTCTATACATATATAATTTTGAAGACAAGTTTTATTATAATTTTAGTCTCGATGAATTTAAAATGAGCTAAGAATATTCGAAAATGTAGGATAACATTTATTTTAATAGTTGTGTAACCTTATATCGTCATCCAAATTTTCTACGAACGCGTAATTGATGGTGCAATAAAATAGGCATACAAATTGTCAATTGATGTTAATAGATGCACATATACTACAACAATGTCTATTTACTGAGTTTCATAATTACATATACGTAAGTCGATCAAAAAGGAAAATCTTTACCGATGTGAACAACAGATCTATGTAAATAACATTACTCTTTATATATGCTATTTACAATATTGAATTTTCTGTTGGCCAATATTGGCTAGAAAATATATCTTAAATTTAATTTCATATATCAAAAGAACCGAAATAAATGTCCTGCTGAGTAATTTGAAATAATTTTGGATTATTTTCCTCGTATATAGAAACTAATATTGATATTGATATACACAAGGAATATCACTCTGCAATCTCAACCAATCGTAATTAATCCGTCACATACCTGATATATATAAAATATATATATATATACCACATTCAAAATATTTATTGGCATTTAATTTAATTATTTACGATTCCAATTACCACCAATTAGATTAATTGTTTACATTAAAACTAGATATATTTAGTTAATAACTAAATATAATTAGTAAACTATTAGAAAATAATAAGGAATATTATATTGATTGTATAAATTACTTTTGAAGAAAATATATTTGATGGTATTAAGAGTAGTATTATAAATGAATTAAATGCAATTGTTGTGTTCATGATAGGCGGTTGTTAGTATACTAGAAATATATGTGAAATTCTGAAGTCATATCTAAAATCAAAAATAAAATTGACAATAATTCAATATCATTTTAATATAAATTGCAAATTTATTTTTGATTTTATTTTTATATAAACTATTTATATATACCTACTCAGATTTGGAAAGAATAAATACTACTTACTATAATAACTATTAAATGACAATATAAATATATGTTTATTCTAAATAATAAACACATTATTTAGTAGTCAACAAATAAAATAAGGGAAAAAAAATAATGACGCACTAGTAAATTACAGGGAAACTTGTATTGTTCATATATTAAATCAAATACCATTATTTTATAATAAACAAATTTATTATTTACTCATATATGTACATAGTAAATAAAATTATTGGTTATTTAAATGGATATTTACGATGACATCGATGAGTTCAGGATGGAATTATGTCATAAACACATTCCATCTAAATGCATTTCTTTTGAAGACATGATGTCACATATAATAGATTTCAATGCAATTAACATAAATTATTGCTGTTTAACTTCAATATTTCACAATCAGTTAATTTATGACCGACCGTTTTCGTTCTTTATTAATTAGTATAATAAATGCATGAATATTATTACAAAAAAAAAATATATAATTTCCACTCCACTTCACTTCACATCAAAATTTCTTATCCTCATTAACTCTGACAATTTTTACTTTTATTTGAATTAAGTGCTCATCAAAAGTAATGCTTATCTAGCGCGCTTTAACCTGTTTGGATACTCAAACACAGTATTTTTGATGAATTCATACAATCCTTTAGAAATTAACAATTCCTCTTATTATCAAAAAATTTATAAGTTTAAGAAAACATTGTAATGTAATGTCAGGTATAATATATGAAATATATATAATCAACGATTGAGATTTTAATTACGAATGAAAAAAGACATTTTTCCGTGAATGACTATCCTTTAATGCTCATGCACAAAATAATTTTTTTATTGTCTCATCAATCTACGAGATCTCCAATATATAGAAATTACCTTAAATTGTAGAATATTTTTCCTTTAAATTTTTCTCAAACAGAAATGTGAATATATCTATTTTTACGTCGCAGTGAATAATTTACAGCTGTGTATATATTAAATCATACTTTAAAAATGGGAAAACGTACATAGAAAATTTTAATTTTAGTTTTTCATTAATGCAGACGACGACTATGATTCTAAAATTAATTTCGGTCAAGGTTTAGTGCCTATAATTAAATGTGAGAATTGCTGATTATACATTAATTATTCTCGTATACACACAAGTATTTGCATATAAATAAAATATCATACGATATATATTGCACAATTTAATTCCAATCCACAAATATTATTACTGAGTTCCAACAATACTGAATACAATAATTTTAGCCATAATATTTTGTTGATACTCAAAATCAAATTTATCATATAAAACTGTGTATTTTTATTAAATTACTTTGATCGTGTCTTTTTTTTTTGTAACAAACATTTTTCTATATACTCGTATATTAAATGATATTAGACAAATCATTCAGTTTAAAATATCCAAGGGTTATTAAGAAAACAATAATAATAATTAAATACAAAAAGCAGTAACTATTAAAGATATAACTCTTACATCTAAAGTCACCGCGTAATTAATACGTATTTAAGGACGATCAACAAAAACTTATGAAACAGAAGTGTTGATTATTTATTCGTGTAATTGCAATAACGTATATTAATTTAAAATATCATATGTCACAATATAGTCTCTATTTCTATAATATTTTATAATTCGTATATGCAATAGATAATAAAATATAAATGTATCATATTTTTTTTAGGTCTTCTACTTTTATTCTACACTATATTTTACACAGTACTTGCTGCCTTTTTTACTGTTTGTATGCAAGGTCTGTTATATTCATTAAGACCTGATCAACCAACTTATAAGCTAGAAGATTCAATAATAGGTTCGTAAAAAATATATTAGAAATTAGGATCATACATTTCTATATTTGAATATATTCATATAATAAATGGATATTTTGCATTAAATATATATGTAGGTTCAAATCCAGGATTAGGCTTCCGTCCAGTATCCCCTAATGTAAGTCAAGGTGCTCTAATTTGGTATGAGGCTTCAAATAAAACTCAAGTTGATACATGGGTTGGGTTACTTGATACATTTTTAACATGTCAGTTTAAACATTTATAATAATATATTAAATTTTTTTCAAATATAATAATAATGTTTTTTTAAAATTTATATATAGCGTATAAAACAAGTCATAGTGAAATTGGTAACAGATATATTGATTGTACTTTTGATACAGTTCTTAAGGCCGGTCAAATATGTAAAGTCGAAATCAGTAAATTTGAAGGATGTTCACCGGAAAACGGTTACAGTTACAATCGATCATCACCATGTATTTTCTTAAAATTAAACAAGGTATATATTTACTTGTACTACACCAGCATTATAAATAATTTGTATATAATTTTTTTATGTGCACGGTGTCACATTAATATTATTCAAGTTTTTTTTTTTAATGAAATTTTTAGATTTATGATTGGGTACCTGATTACTATAATGATATTAACAATTTACCAACTGACATGCCAGAAAATTTGAAGACTCACATTAAATCACTTCCAGAAGTAGAGGTATATAAATATTTAGTTAATTATGTTTTATTAAACTAAAAACACTATACATATATTTGTATATATAATTTGGATTTTAAATTACCGAAGTCGATTTCAACAATATTAACATTAATTTATTAATTTAAAATTAATAAATTAAAATAAATGTTCATTATTCTTACACAGAGACAACAAGTATGGATATCTTGTCGTGGTGAATATCCTGCCGATAGAGATGTTGTCGGAGAAGTATCATATCATCCAAATCAAGGTTTTCAAGGATATTATTATCCATACACAAACCAAAAGGGTTATTTAAGTCCAGTTGTTGCAGTAAGATTTTTACGTCCAACATGTAAGTATTTACATTTTTCATGGCAGCCTCTAACTTAGACATAGTTTTTCTGATATATTACGAACGTTTAATAATTTTATTGATAACTTATTAAAACTTAAAAGAAATTGCAATCAATTTCATATATTTTATTAATAGATAAAATTCTATTTAACTGTTGGTATAATTAGTTTATCAATATATAAATAATTTACATATTTATATAAAATATAAGAATATTTGATGCACTCGTCAACTATTTGCTGATTTATATTTTAATAAGTTTTTATAAGAGTTCTTTTCAATAAAATTCATAAACTGCACTATACTACTTTTCTATATGTTTATATAAGTTTTGTAATTATTTTCAATTTTTTGCAGTAAATCGTATTATCAACGTTGAATGTCGTGCTTGGGCAAAAAATATCATTTATAGTGGAAGTTTCAGAGATCGTCAAGGATCTATTCATTTTGAATTGATGGTCGATTAATAAATATATAATATGATGCGGCCGCAAAAAATTACTTATAATTTCAATTTGATCTTAAATTAAATCTACTAGAAATACTTTTTTAATGTGATTTCATTTTTTTTTTATCAAATAATTATCTTAAATTCATTATTTTTTCCCAAAGTTTTTAATATGAGAAATCGCAACATTTAAATCTTTAGTTTCATTCATAAATTTTAACCTGTTTTATAATATATAAAATATAGGACGCAATAATTTTATTTTTATAATTAGATAAGTAACAATGATTTTGGAAAAAAAGGACTTAAGAAAAATTTGATGAAAAAAAAGGGAATTCTTTCTTCTACCTAAAATACTTGTCTGAATTCTATTAATATTATTATTATTATTTTTATAGCATTGAGACTTATACGAAGCTCGTGGAATTATGACTACATTTCATAATTATAACTTATGTTAATTTTTAATACAATTATATTTCTGGTTCATTGTGTACCTTTTCATTAAAAAGTTTTAGTTATTTACTCTTATTATTTTATTATTATTTTTTTCTCTTTTTTTGGTTTAATTTATCAAAATTGATATAATCATAAATAGTTGTATGCGTATATTTATTCGATTAGAATTAGTATTATGATATTGCAATCATCCCAACTTATTTGTAATTTTTCTTTCCAAAATATGTTAATTATTTTTGTTTTTATAGAACGAAATGTATTCAATTAATTTGTCAAATTTGCATATTCATTTAATATGGAATTTGTTCAAGTGGATATGAATTCATATAAATTTGTCTTTGAATATTTAAATAAATTATAAACGCTTTTTTTTTTTGTTTTAATCTGATACTCATATGTTTAATATGATTTATATGAAAGTAAAGAGTAATTGTTTTTTTCTTAAATACCATTTCATTATAATAATTGTTATATAATTAATAATATGTTATTGCAATTTCAGTTGATTTGAAATTACAACATATAACTTATTTATTTAATTTATCAATTTGATGAAAATGGTATTATTTTTTGATCATTATATCGCTATAGTTAAGAACTTTACGATCAGTCCATAGTTAGTTTACATATTGATATATCAACATTTAGATAATATTGGATTACAATACAAAAATCCTTTATGTAAGTAATAAAAGCTAATAAATACTCCAATTTGTGAATAACATCCATTTCAGTAGTGAGAAACTGCATCGATCCGTTGATGATTATCTTTCACAATATAATTTTTAAGTTTTTTGGATATGTTCAAATCGTATGTGCATAACACAAAAATGTATATTGAATTGGGACTGTAACAAGAAAAGATATTAAGTGCCAGAGACTCCATCGATAGTATTAAATAGAAAATGATATCAATTCAACCAAATATGTAGACGCATGTATACTAAGATATTTATTCAGTTAGGATACTAATATTGTGGATGCAAGTATATTTTACGTATAGAAAGTACAAATAGGAGGACTTCTATCTGGTGGAAGGGTAAGGAGCACCATTCTATAAATACATATGATATAAATGGCCGTATTAAATGTTTTAATAATAAAAAAAAATATCAATAAGTGAATCAAAAGTTATAGACGTCATCATAAGAATTGAAGAAAAAAAGTGTCTAGTCATTCGCAATTTAGGTACTGTCGGTTGATGTTATGATTATTGCAATCTTATGTGTGTTAAATCATCAAATTCAATAGCACATTCGTTCTTAAAGATAATTTTTTTTTTCGAGTATTTGATGCAAAACAAAAAATTTATATCAAGAGGATCGACTATCACCCATTTTAACTATTATTATTCTTTAAAATTTATAACATTTAACTACATCAAATAAAATGTATAAAAACAGTAATATTCAAAATTGCAATACTTACATTACTTCAATTATTTCATAAAAAATATATTCATTAAAGTATATATTATGAAACACAAAATGTTGACCAGAAAAAAAAAACACAAAACACAAAACAATTAAACAAAAAATTTTGAACATTAGAAGCAAAGAAAAAAAAAACAATTCAACACAAATTACATAATATAAATTAGCGAAATAAATAACAGTTAATTGCACATTTATTTAATTAAATAAATTAATTATTACAAACAATTTTCAATTAATCCATAATTAATATTAGCAAACAATTAGACGAAGCAAACGTAATCTATGGATGGCGACAATTTGGGGCTGAACGATGTAATTTTACATAGAATAATTAATCTAGTACTTTCAAAAAATTTGTTGCAATACTGCGCCAGTGTGATAAAATTATACTAATTTACATCGCAAAAAATAAGAAAACGGGGAATTGAAAAAAAAAAAAAACATCCGTTTATTTACATATTTTATTGCATTCTGGTATAGGCATAATATGATTAATAGGTTTACCGAATAAGTTACATTTTATATTATATAATTACATATTTCTGCAATTATATAACTTTAATTTAATGATAATGGTTTATATTGACATGATTGGTGTTAAGTTACGTAAGTTTTACGACCAAAACAATGATAAAATTAAATATATGTTCAACAATTGCATGTAAGTAGTATTGATAATTAACATTTTACATGTACGGAATGTAAGTATTATTTTTGATTGCTTTATTTTAAATATTACAGAAACAATTGCGTTGGCGTTTCTTGAAGTAAAAATTAAATTAAATTTAAAATTTGATGTTACATGTGATTAATACTGAGACGACAATTTCACGTAGTTATTGATATAATTATTGTACCCAATTTTAAAATTCATGCTTATAGGCTAATTTTTTTTTGGAAAATTAATACCCAATGTACTTCGCTTTCAATTTTACAGCAATCACTTTTTAATATAAACTTTTTATCAATTACAATACTAAAATCTGTATGTAAATTCATTCAATTCATTGGATATATCAGTTCGATGCCAAATATTCATTTCCGATAACATATTCTAATTTCGTTTAGTTTACATATATATTTTTGTCTTCAATTACAATTACGAAATTTCTAAAATCTTACATAATTAATCGAAAAATAAATTTATTTCAATTATTTTATTGTCAACTATTGCATATTAATCACATTTTATTATATCACATGAACATACTATAGTGCATTAAATTTATTATGAGATAAAAATATAATAGTAAATATCATTTTCCTTAAATTCATTAATTTATGAATGCAAGTATATATTTTAGAGACAATTTTGATTTAATTATATATTTGTTATTATTGAAATTAATCTATCTACATTAAATTTCGAATATGGTAAATATTATGCTTATTAATAAATTATATTTAAATATATTATAATATTTATTTATTTATGTGTACAAAAAATAAATATTATCAATAAACATCATTTAATTTAAATTATTCCTTTTAGTTTAGTAATTAAATAATTAAATAGCACATAGTAGTTATTAATGATTGTAAAATTTCAAATATGAGAAGTAAAACAGAAATATTTAAATTTGTAAAATATATAAATGAAAATCGCATTCTATTTCAGGTGCATTGGTTAATGTTCTAACGGATTATCTCATTTTAATTTATGATCATTATCATTATCATCATCATCATCTCAAATCTTTACTTTACAAGCATAGAGCATCAACGAATAATCGCCATTGTTTACAGTATGTGGTCACTATCTGCACTTCACTACATCCTCTACAACTAATACTAGACTCTTTAATTACGGTTCTGCGTGACGTTATTTTTGGATGGCACTATTACACTGGAATAAATGCATATTTTTTTAATGTCAACGACTGATCGACTCAGTGCATGATCGATCCATTTTCACTATCTCGATTGATAATCTGTTGAGAATCGTTAATATTTCTTCTGGTTTTAGTTACTGAAAAATGAATATAATTAAATGTGCAACGCTGTGATTTAAATAATATATACAAAACTCGCAGCGGTATACGAAGTTTTTATTATACTTTGTATACATAAAAGTATTTCTCATTTAATTCCATTTCTATATCATATATAATCGTATACATTGTAAAACCAGTGCAAGTTTTTTTATTATGATACTATGTTTATGATACAAATTAAATAACATCTGTATTCATTATGTATCATATATATATGGATGTATTGATTTTAAGTGATATTATTTTTATTAAATCTAATTATTTACGATTTGTAGGAAGAATTTTTAAATAAATGATTATATAAAATTTAATAGATTTTTTTTCAAAAATTCAAAAATCTCTTTACTTCACACTCAATGTTTTCGTATTTCGATTCTTTTCCATATATACTACTTATACTATTCCCTCCATTTAGCTGTCTCTTTATACATTCTGGTAATATTATCCCTAAGCATCTTTTCTTGTTCTTTAAAAAAATTAAAAATTAAAAAATTAATATATATAAAATAGTTAATAATATTATAAACTAATCACCTTTATTTAAATTGGCAATAACACATTGTTTTCTTAGGAATTCTGTACAAAGTTCACGACTCAGGCCGAACGCATGCATATTACATGTAAACGTACTGGAAAATTAAAAAAAAATTATAAGTTTTTACAAAATGTTACTATACTATGGCGGTTATATAATAAATACCCTAATTGCCCAAAACTAATATTTTGTTGAAATTTTTGATCTTCTTTCAATTCTTCAATATCATTTTCAATTTCATCATCAGCTATAGATGTACTACTAGCTATTGATGGATCATCAACAATATCATTTGTTTGTTCTCGATTTTTAATATTTTTTTTCCCTATTTTTGATTTTTTACTATGTGGTATAGGTTTATGAATACGTTCACATTGTAATGCATCAAAAAATGCTGCATTCCAAAATCGTAACGAATGCCATATTGGTTGTTCTCGAAGATATGTATATACATATTCACGATAAGGCTCACAACCAGGAACATCAACTAAATTAAATTTTTGAAGAAAATCTTAATTTATTAGGAATGCATACAGTAGAATTTCTTAGTTATTACTTACTCTCATGATAAAAAGTAAAACACATATTCATTAATATTTTGGCGGGTGCAAAATCATCACTTTCGCCACATTCAAATAATGCTATTGCAAAATATTGTATTAATGAATAAAATGTTGTTTCATTAACACGTTTACTTCTGGCACGTTTAGCACTAACTAACCTTGAAAACCATAATCTACCAGCTTGTGTCTAAAACAAATAAAAATTAAAGCTTCAAAAATGAAGGAATACTAACTATTAGATGCAATTAAATGAAATAATTCCAATGGTTTAACCTACCCTAGACTTTTGACCAAATTCATGTTTTAATTCTAATGTTATTGATGAACTATCTTTAAATAATATATCTGTGAATGCTTTCATAAATTCTAAGGCAGCTTCATCTTTTGTACTATCTAAACTTATTGATGATGCCCAAGATGGCACAGAATTCTCTGATTCTACAGTTATTGGAAGAAATAACCGCAAATAATTAATATATAAAAATAATTTATTGAAATGTTGTGTGCGTGCTAATCTGTTTTTAATGTAATCATTGATTAGACATGAATATAATCAATGCGTTTTTGTATTTTTTTTTTTTTTTCTGTTAATTATTACCTGATCGAATCCAAATTCTTAAATCAGAAGACTCAACACTTATACTTGGTACATGAATGTCATCACTTGTAGATGCACTACTGCAATTTCCTGAAAATAATAACAATTATTATTACATATAATATTTATTATAAATTCGAAAAGGTAATGTATACTGCTAAAGCCACAAACATCTTTACCTATACTTATGTTTGATCTTTCAATACTATGTTTCTCATCGTAAATAACTGGTACAGTTGTCACAATATCAATACCAATATCATTATTCTTTATAATATCTGATAATGAATCATCACATTCAATTTCTTTATTCGAAGATCTTGATTGTAATGAGATACTATAATTACTATTACTTAAACTTATACCATTATTTATATCTAGTGTATTAAAATCATCTGATTTTACTTCTAAAAATTTTCACAGATAATAGAAAAAAATAAATTTCAATATTCAATAAAAAAGTTTAAATAATTTTTACTTAAAACAAAATTTGGTTGTCTATATCTGCCAGACAAAATTTCTTCATGTGCTCGCCTTTCTTTAACTTTTCGTGATTCAAAATCGATTATATTTTCATCTATTGACTCATCTATACATTCATAAGTATATAGAAAATAGATATTATTTTTTTTTTTTTAAAAACAATCATAAATGTCTAATTAAAAACTATAAGCCAATATGAATTATATAAAAAAAGTTTCTTTAATAATTTATATTAAGGAATTTATAACATCCCCTGAGAATTTTACTGGAAACAGAATATTGTGTATATAGGCAGAAATTAAATGCTAAATTTTAAAAATAAATAATAATTCAGAAATGTATTAACGTCAAACCAATTACAATATATTTGAAAATTAAATATTAAATAGAATTTAATTAAAACATAAAATCCATATAAAATACATATTTGTATAATATGCAAAAATATTATTAATAAAGTTTACCATCATTAAATTTTGCTCCCCAATTCTGTCGCATTGCATTACAATCTTCTGTAGTTTCTGTGTCAGACGATGTACTTAAGCTTAAAGATATATCAAGCTGTAAAATATATTTGGGGGAAAAAAATGAATAAATAATTTAATATAATTTGATGTACTTTCGTTGTGTATTAATATAACACGTATATATTCAACATGTTGATTTAACGATTACATTATGTAATATTATAAAGATATTCAAAATATACTAAAGCGCTAAATTGTTTTCATATGGATTCAATTCTATTTTTATTATCTTCTTAAACTGGTGCGCCCGTAAGACTGTTAGTAAATAATAATATGACTATATCTGGAATTATTATGCAGATGGATTGACATGCTATTTCGTTGCATATTGTCCAAATAAGTACAGAATAATGAACTAATGAAAATTATATTCTGAACGTTAATGTATATATTAATTAAGATCTACTGAAATTGTCATCCGATTATCTTAGTATTTTACTATAGTACATCAGTTACCCAAAGTGAGTGAGCGATCCATAGCTAGTTCAATTCAAATATAAAATATTATCATCTTTATTTAAAATAAAATACAATTTTTATCAGTATGCATTTCATCATTTCATCTAACATTACCTTCATTCTCTACGTAATTATAATTCAACTTCCGTCAGTAGTAGAATCATACAATATTTATATTTTTGTGAATGGCTTGGTTGTACATGTTTTTTGACTTATTTAGAAAGGTTTAAAAGATAATATTGCGAATAATGTTCTGAGTACACAGTCATACAAAGTGCTGGTCGACTACATCAGAAATGCGTGAACTGGTAACGATCTAGATATGGACGTTGAGAATGAACACTTAAAAAATCAAAATCGATTAGACAGTATTACCTTGACATATTTCAATAGATAGATATCTTAGATTTTGGAACATATGGAATGAAAATATTTTATTTCGAATTAAATCAATAATGTAGTTAATGAGGAAATTATTCGATTTAAAATAATACAATTATAAGGACTGTTATAATAGAAATTATGCAGAGAAACTGAAAATTAGTAGTACATACACAAAATATTGATTCAAAGTGAAATTTAAAATGTTATTTCATAAACTATATATTATAGGCTGCTATATATTTGGCATTGAATTTTTAATTTTTAATTTTAAGCACTTAATTTAATGTGAAATATGATTCCCAGAATTTGAAATAATATATAATTATGTATTAATTTCGCTATTTAATTTATAAATTATTTATTACCCGCATATTAATATGAATTATGCTAATCACTGTTCAAATTTTCAATACATAAATAAATCAATTTATAGATTATGCTCTACTCGCATAATAAATTTAAGATTTAATTTTAAACATTTCTTATAATACTCGTAAATAAGGGTTGTGCTATGTTATATTAATAATTGGGAATGATATTTTATATTCATGATGGTTTGCCAATTAATTTTTGTCTCCTTGAATAGAACGAAAATGTATATATTAATTTAGAGACTCCTTCGAAAACTTTCTTGAATTTTTTTTGATTGATCTATTATTTTCTGAGTCTTTTCTTATTGCACAAAATAAAATTACACTGTACTGACACATCAAATAATCGAGCAAATAATATAGAATTTGTCGTAGCATTGATTAATACATTTTTAGTAGATAAGATGGCATGCTAATTTGAAGCCAAAATAGAGTATTCTGACCTTCTGTAATTTTTTGTCTTCGAATAAACTCATATACGATATGATAATTTACCGGATAGCATGCATCTCAACGTCAAAGTAGGTAAAATTTTATTGTATCTGTGTAACATTTTCACGCCCAATACCATATTTAATTCAATAAACTGTTTTGTTAATCCGCATTCAACCCATAGAAAATGAATGAGTACAAGTAAAGAAACTTGGATTTCACCGGATAGGCGTACCAGAAATCAAATAGATCACATAACAAGAAAATGGAGAAATTCGCTGTTAGACGCTCGTAGCTATAGAGGCGCGGATGTGTTTAGTGAGCACTACTTGATTACAACCTAGAACTTCGGGACGGACCGACAGCAAAACGATTCAGAGATTCTGATCCAAGTCGTGGTGAAATCATATCCGCATTATCACCAGAAACGTTTTGAAAGTGGACTTGGATGACATTGTATCAGTATTGGGTCCTATTATTAGTGAAGTGTGGTTGTCTAATGATATTTCAATCTTATGGAAAGAGGCGTTGATGATTAAGTTGCCGAAAAAAGTGTAACTTGAGTATATGCGAGAACTGACATTGTATCACCTTGCTACACACAATAAACAACGTTATAGTTATTATCGTGCACGACAGGATCACTTCAGTTTTGCAACCGAGTAGTGCACATACCATATCAATACAATACGAATTATTGTTGAGTAGTCGATTGATTGTCAATTGTATATGGTATTTGTCGATAATATTGATCGTGGTATGATGTGGACAATTCCAGAAAGTTATGAAATAATGTCTAAACTGATGAATATGATCCGCGATCTATATCGTTATTCACAATGTAGAGTTTTGCATCATGGAAGGCTTGGTGATATTTTTTTATGTGCATTCGGATGTAAAATAGGTATGTATACTGTCACCACTATTATTCCTGCTGGTCTTGGATTGGTTTATGAGCAAATTAAACTCACATGGTATCAGAGATGGGGTGTAACCGGTCAACTTGTGTCGCACATTAGAGTGACATTTGGAACGATTTGTGAAAAACAGCTTACAAGTCGGTCTAAAAGTCAATGTTTCAAAGACGAAACTAATGAAAATTGGTACGTTGAGGAGGTATTCACTTGAGCGACGAGATAATAGATAAAGTAGAGGACTACCAATATTTGGAGTCGTCACAAAAAAAAAACTAAAGTTGCGCATTTTTAATACAAATAGTTTATCGGTATTATTGTATGGCTACGAAACTTGGAAGGTGGCAAATAACATCGCGGTCACAAATTCAAATTTTTGTCAATATATGTGCTTTCTGGTCAAATACAACATCAAATGACAATTTGTGGAAACTGTCAGATCTGAACGCGATAAACAAAATTGCTACGCGAGGCTGACCTATGACCTACATTTGTTATAATTTTTTACGACGAATATATTGAAGTTGTTTTCTTCGTTATTCTTAAAGGTTTAATTTTATTTATTTTATTTTTATTTTTTTGCTTTTGGTAAAATCATACAGTAATACTGTTAAATTTCATGTTATTCACTGATAACAACAAAAAAAAACCTTGAACTGAATTTTTATATTTTAAAATAGTTAAATGTCCAAGTATTTCTTTAAATTAAACCACATAGTAAAATATATGGAAAAAGTTCTTTTTATTTGTATTTACCTTATTAGATATACCATTAAGTAAATCATTACTACTTCCAAGAACTGATAAAAATTTTGATTTTAAATAATTTGGTGTACGACCCATAAATGTTTTAATTTTACCATCACTATCATGAACACCATTTCTGTTATTAACATCCACCATAATTTTTAGTTATTTCTTAATTAACAATTATTTGTTTGACTTCAATTTTAAACAAATTAAAGAATATACAATGATTTTATAGGCCAAATTGTTTTAATTTTAATGTGACTTGTAATGCGACTTGTAATGCATATTATAGCAATGAATTTTATTTATGGTCTTTTACAATATATAACTAAAATGAATTTATTTTTCTAAATATTTTTTTTTATCACAAAACTTGTATATTTTTATCATTTATTTGTTAGTATTTATATTATATGTAATATATGAGAAAGTATATATATATATCCAAGCCCACACTTGTTTTTACACTATAAGATTCGTTACACATAAACAGATTTATTAATTATAATGCGACTATATATAGATTTTCCATAAATCAACAAATTTTCTATCGTTTAAAATTACTAATATATATATATACACATATATTATATCTACTACCCTAGATAAAAGGGAAACATAAGAAAATTTTCCTTTTATCACTGTGTACTTAAAAAAATGATCATACGTGTATATTGGAAAAACAGCTGGAAAATACTAAGTATGACCTACTGCAGGCGTTGTATAAATTGCAGTACTTTCGGCGATTTTCATCT
>JANSTX010007869.1:0-19731 GCA_027564355.1 Penthetria funebris | reverse complement strand
TTTACTCCTTTTAGATTAAAATTGGGTTTATAATATCAAAGATTAATATAATTATGTTATATATAATTATATTGTTCACTTGTATTATATTCCTGTAATTTTGGGCTATTTTGCAATTCTATTTAATAAATACTTAGATGTTATGTTGTGATCCGTTAAACAATTCCCAGGGCCTACAATAATTAGCGATGCCAATTATATTTCTCTCGTTGTATATAACCGTCGATAATTATATTTAAATTATTTAATGACTATACTAGTGATGTTGACATTAATCAAAAGAATATTTCTAATAGGGATGGAAAACAGAAAATTGTTGTATTTTCTTTTCGTACAACCTTTTAATGTGTATATTTACAAAAGTTTTTATAAGTTAAATTGTTCAGCTATTACTGAGATATAAAAATAGCCTATAGAAACTATAATCTTTTATAAATCAATATTTCCTTATTTTTTCTATTTACCCTTTATAATATAATATAAAAATATGTCAGTATGCAAAAGAAACCTTTTAAATTTTAATAGTTGAACTTCATTATTTAACCATGAAATCGTTATAATATGTACTTCCGATTTTCATGGAAAACAGACTAAAAATAATAAATGATATTTATTTATGTAAAAAAAATTAGAAGTAGCACAATTTTAAAGGAAAAGCATTTTCTTGACGTTATTTTTAACTATAACAAAATACATAAAATATTTAATACTTAGAACCTAAAAATGTTGTTTTTCTAATCATATAAAAATAGATTTTCCTTCAAATTCTTCCACAATATTTTATGGAAGAAAAAGAAAATAAAAACGAACAAAAAAAAAACAGAATATTCTATAGCTCTTATGATAGCGCATTAAACTTTCCAAGCCAAACATTAAACATGAAAATATTTGAAATAATTTGTAATAAAATTTGCATATTTCTGTAATTTTAACTAATATAAACTAAATATATAGTATCAAAACGGTCTACACGTAATATTCATGTATATTATACATAAGTATATATAGGTACCATAAAGCTTGAAATATTTCTATATTTTCTTGAATTGATAATAACAACACAGATTTTATTCACATAAGTACACACAATTCCCTGATTTTTATTCTAAAATATTCAAAACATTTTTACATAAATGTAAATACTTGTAAATGCATTATGTGAATATGTAAGTTTTTGTAAATCTAATGAATTCAAAAAATTTTAAAATATATAAACTTTTAATTGAATGAAAAAGTCTGATGGAAATGTATATTATATAGAAACAATTGTAATTTCTAGTATAATTTTCCATCATAATTTTAAACACGTTAATCTTTTTCCGATTCAGACACGCTTGCTTAACTACCATATCCATCTTTATAAGATACTATATATTCGATGGTATATTTTATTTCCGCAGTCATCATCATCATCATCATAGATTGCCATTTGGAGACGAATTCCAACATACCAGCTTAACTTTACTTCACATCTCTTACGCCTGTTAACAGTCTCTTTAATAACAGTTTTTTATTTTTGGTAGATTAGATCTTTTACTACTCTGTGGGTTCCAGTTGAGTGCCACATTTTGCGATATTATTATCATGCAGTCATTGCAATCATACAATACTATCGATAAACAATTTGATTTGAAAATATACAATTACATGAAATTTGTGTCTTTTATATGCATTATGCTATATGTTTGTCTATCAGTACCACTTGACAAACAACAATAATAAAAATTAAAAAAATATTACAAGCTTTCTCCCTCGCCTATTATTATATTATCAACTGCAATACGACATTTCATTAACGAATTTTCATTACTTTCATTAGTAATCACTCCAATATCAACCGCATATTCGTTTCTTTTTTGCCAGCAAGTATCATGTTGATCTTCTAGTCTATATTGGTTAGTTCCTACCTCATGCCATGTGGTTTATGGTTCAGTTTTGTCACAACCCAGTTGTAAGACAATTAAGAACAAAAGTGTCGAAAAAATACTTTGCTGCTTAATGATAAAGACCACAAATGATGTTCATCATTTTAGACGATATCCATACTTTTGAAAAATTCACTATCATTATAACTTGATCTAGACTATCTAAATGCTTATCAACGAACAACGTATATATATATATATATATATATTTCACCTCAGTATTAAATTCCATTTGTATTCATCCAACACTCATCCATTCCTTTCTATTATACCATAATTTATTAATCTTGTCGAACATTATCCTGCACTAGTATCGTTTTTTTTTTTAGCATATTTAATCTGCCATATAAGTTTTCTGTCGATTCAATAATGATTGTCCGATTCTAAATTTAAATAGTCTGTTCATAAAAAAAATAACTTCCTAATTTATTTATTTTTTTGAAAGGACTATTGATATTTGTAATTTCCATAAATGGAATCTATCATATATCATATAACGATGCATGTTTAGCGATCACAATGAAAATGGGTATTAATGTGTTTATGTTTTAATAGTTTATAATAAAATCATGTCTGATTTAACTACATCTGACCTAGTTTCAACACTTTTTTATAAGCTATCTTTTACTAATTGTAGTGAAGTTAGTACCACTTCAAACCTGATTAAATCGCATCGATAAATATTTACAGACCAACATTTTATCCTATGTGGGACATTTAATGTATATCCATTTGAATACCTTTATTGAGTTTAGAATAATAAAATGTGTGAAAGTATAGAATAATACGTTACCATAAAATAGTCTATTAACTATTGTTTACTTTTATTTAAAATTTTATATAGTTAAAAAATAATACACACTAAAATATATTGTATTATATTCTTTCACCCTTAAAATAAATAAAATTAATTACAATAATTCATGTCAGAAAATATGGTGACATTCCTTTTATCTTGTTCATAATTAAAGAGTTAAATAAAAAATTGTTTATTTGATGTAATGTGGGTGTTAGTGATATTACATGAAATATAAGGACATCAAAAACCTTTAGTTTTTTTTATATTTTTATTTACTTAATTTATTTTACTTCTTTTTCCCTTGAAATTTCAGTAATAAAATAAAATATATTATTATATATTCGTATCTAACATATTATAGAGAATTACATAAATTACATAATATACAAAAGGAAGAAAAAAATAAACTATTTAATTTATGTTACAACTACCATGTAACTAATAAAATAAATGTATGTTTAATAAAAATTTTCATTTTTCATTATAATATCATATTTTGGGAAGGGTAGTTATTGTTTTCATTCTGTCCTACAGTGCTGTTTTTTACGAGGTTCATTTGATTAAATTTTATATATACATCAACAAATATATAAAAGAGATATAATTTGCATGTACGAAAAGTGCTATGTCTTTCTTTTTACAAACAGTAGCTGGGATCTTAAGAGGATCTAATTATAGTGAACTACGAGATAGACATTGTTGTGAAACTCATTATTGTCATCGTCATCAAGATGGTACTCGTTTAAGTGTTAATGTTCATCATGCTGATAGCATTATTTCATTAGAATCATTAAGAAGAAATAAAGAAGTGGACTGACATTCTAAGGAATTGAAGGAGTGAGTTACATTTGTTATTTTTTTTTTTTTTGTTCTATATGTGTTTTTTGTAATTATATATTATTATCAATTTATACATAATTTTATTTTAAAATACAAACAATTTTACACAGAGAATTGAATATATAAAATTTCAATTTTTTTTTTTCGATTAAATATTGATTTGTATTCAGATTTTCTGAAAATATATGTTTCTTTTATGTACACATTATTGGTGTTGTATGATAAGGTATACATAAGAAAATTAAATGTAATAACTTCGATGTAATCATAATGTATGTTGAGTTTCCAAAATTTTGAAAAATATAGTGGCATTCGGTGTACTCGTATATATCTTCTACGTAATCGATCTTACATGTCGCACTGTGTTCATTATCAAATAATTTTAATATCCCACATATAACGGTAATATCCCACATATAACGGTAATAGTTTAGCGATATCAACATCATCACTACCTTCAGTCTAAACAAACAACGAACAACGAACCACTATTGACCAGTAGTTTATGCTACGTTACTCTATTTGATCAGATGGCAATATCACCGATTATCCAAACGATTCGAGTAAAATGAATATATTACCATATAACCAACGAGACCTATATACGACACAGTTCCATTTGATTTCTCTAATAGTCCATCGTCTTGAGATCTACAAATATACACAAATCTTCAATTAATATTGTATTTTGTAAAAGTGTCTAAATGACGAAAAATTTGATATGACATTATTATATTCGTCACTATGCAGCCATACATTGGTACCGAAGAATTTATTTTATTTAAAAAACACAATTTAAAATTTCACGAATTTTGTGTAGAGACACATACATAGCATATCGACATAATGGCGAAGATTTTGTATACGTGAGCTATCACCATTTATAGTGACAACTTCACAAATTTTGGAAGCTATCTACCTCATTTAATTGTATGTCAGCAACTATTTAATTAGTTTAGTATTTGAAATAATATAATCTTTACACAATTCGCTTCAGATTTCAATCGCAAGTCTTCCTCTGTTTATATTAACATGCAAATGTTAAATCAATAAATTTCAAATGAGACGACATTTCACATGTAATTTATTTATTTTATATTTTTTTTTAAAATATTACCATTACTTCAATGTATAGTTTAACGTCGTGTTCAAAAACGGTTTGAAAATGATTAGAAATAAGGGTTCGAAAGTCTTGATTGTGTTATGATTTGAACAGTTATTGAAAACCCCATGGAATATTATCTAAATTGATGCACTGTCATTAATGTAGCTGGTACCAGTGGTGAGATGTGGAGTGAAATCAACGTGCTAAGTAGAATCGTGAGTTTCACACTAGAATCTCAATTAACTTTAATATTTTTGATTAAATTACCCGCTAATGAAAATACCAATATATTTTCAAGTTTACCACTATTATCACTAATTTATGTATTAAGCATTTATTATTTATACAATAAAAGACTATACTTTATATATAAAGAAAAACTTGTACATATGAAATTATGATAGATTACATTTAGTAGTGCAATTCAATATGAAATTCTATTGCATTATCTAACTAATTAATTATTAAGATGTACATATTCTAAATTATTTCAGGTCACGGTTGACTAAAAATAGTCAAGTTTTAAATATTAATATTTACTTATATATACTACGTAAATACTAAATGGATAATAAATAGTAAAAGGTAATTTTACCTTCACACTATTTTTTGCCCAATGTTTTTTTTCCATTATGATGCTCGTAATAATATTAAAAGTTATAAATTATTTTTAAAAGCATGATGATATTTTTTACAATTTTAGTGTTAACATTAATTATGAAAATTATGAATAGCACTAACACCAGTTTTTGAATTTATTGTAGTAGCCTTTTTAATTTTTTTGGTATTTTTAATTGGATGAAAATTAATATAAATAATTTTAAATTATATATTTGTTTTCTAATTATACTGCTAAATTAGGTTGAAAAATAAATATTTACTTGTATTTAGTAATTTTACAGAATAGTTTAGATTTAAAATTAATTTTTATATATTACTATTTTTTTAGAAATTTAAATTTCTATATAGAGCTTATTGTATCCTATTGAATGAAGCTTTAAAATTTGTTGAAACTGAAAAAACATATCTAAATATAATGAAATTTATAAAATGTTAATAAAAAATTGATTGAATATTAATGCGAAATTAGAATTAGATTAATCAAAAAACTTTCGAGTAAATTACAAAACTATATGCTAATATATGCAATAAACCGTAAGGTGTTGTTGGATGAAATTTTATGAAATACTGATTTTAGATAGAATTAAATCGTATTTTTTTAAAAGACCACAGATTGTTGGTAGTAGCTCTAAATTTTGAGTTCAGTGACATTTTCTGCAAAATAAAATTTGACAAAATTATCATGTAACAAATAAACCACAAACTTCATTTTAATGATTAAATTAATTTTAAGCTTTAAATTTCCTAATGCATATGAAATTTTGCTTTTTAATTTATGCACAAAGGAATAAAAACCATAAGTGTTTGTTCAACTATATATATCAATTTTGGGTCATCTGTATATTAGACTTAGAGTTCTAAACATGGTGCAATATTCTAAGCAATTGTGAATCGATCATCTGTATATTTCAATATCTATGTTGATATACTTCCGGTTTCTAATTGGTGCAATTAAGTACTCATGGATTTCGATATTTACAGATGACATACGTTATGTGTTAATTCAGAAATCTGAAACAACTTGTACGAATACATATGTCAGGTCGATTTAATTGTTTAGATTGTTTACACATTTGTTTACATTCTCTACCAATTATCGACATTGTTTACATATTTCGAAATTTTTTAAATTGTCTATATATCGTCCATACGAGGATATAATTATTAAAAATTAATGTGTAATGGGACAATTACTGTTAGCCTGGTTTATAAGTCAATATGGATTATATAATCACTATATCCAATGCTCTTAGTGTAGTATTGCTCTATAGCGTTTCATGTTCTGATTTGCAAATTTAGTTTGTCGTTGTCATCTATGTAGTTGTTGAGATCAAATTTTTGGTCGTACTGCAAACTAATATTGCTGTGCAAATTGATCAAAATCAACTGTCTTTATATATTTGTAATTATGTATTTAAGAAATCGTAAATTTCCAGTCCAGAGTGGGTTTAATGTATAAAAAGATATTATCGTTAAACGGTGAATAATATTTTTAAGTTATTTACTCTTGACACTGCGAATAGGCTACTGTTTTGAATTCCAAACTGTTGTCGTCATATTCATACCATTTTATGCATCGAATCAGTTACATTTTAATTTTCTAGGACGTTATTTTGACTATTTTCTTTAAAGTCCATAAGTTGATTCGAATGTAATTTATTTCAACTTATTATATGGTGATTGTTGTACATAAAAGATCTTCTTTTAGGTATGTTTTACCTTATATATTTGATAACTTTCTCTTAATTTCATCTCATGGTAATATATTTGCGATTATTCATAGTAAACCACCTACATTGATTTTACAAAAAAAAAATTTTAAGGTATTTTTCCACATTTTGCAAAACCATGTATGTGTACTACGAGAATATTATATTTTAAATGTTACATAAGTTTTTGATGCTGGATGATGATTGTCCAACCTAAATATTGATCTGTTGCTGTACCAGGGTCATGGTATATGTCAGTTCTATGATATGTGATCATAGCTAAACATATATCTTTTATTATGTCATATTTGTGAACTTTGTTAATCAATATCTCACCAATAAACTAGGCAGTTGTAGCTTTACTCAACACTCTTTAATCACTTCAATAAATATTTTACGGCACATGGAAATGGTAAATTAATGGTTTATGGTATAACGTTCTGCACAATCCACAACATAAACACTAAAAATTGCAACTAGTATATTATATAGATTTGCTATATAGTATTTCAATTGAAATTCGTATAATGATAGTTAACTATTATTAATATAATTGCAAGTTTTTAAAATCAACTCCATTACATATTTAAAAATATTAAGTATTATAACTTCGCAACTTTTGACAACACATTGTTTTATTAATCACTTAAAATTACTTTCCTAGCTTAGACACTTCATATCTTTTAGCCTAATTTCTTTTTGAAATGATTCTATCTTATGGAATCTTAAGAAATTTATGTGTTTAAATGATATTCTAGAAAATGCAAACTATTAAATTTCACATCATTTACGTTTCTCATAAGATATGCATGTGGGCTTTTGAAAGAATCGATGCTTGTTCATTTAGTTGATGATTCTAATTCTTCAATGTATATAAAAAAAACCACATTATATACCATATAAGCTCAGACATTACTTAGTCTCGATAGATTTTCATCATTTATTTAGAAATATTAATATCCTTAAAACAAATAAATAAGGATTTTAGTCTATGATGTATTCGTACGGAATATATATTCATTCCAATGTCATTTACTAACTTTGCAATATTTTTTGATTTCCCATATAATTTATGATCAGTACATTTGACTGTTATGTTGGCGACTATATCCTTTATCATTTTATTAAAATTTTATATCATACTTTATTATTTGTATATACTCGTATGTATAATATTGGCAAAATTTATAGCTCAATTGATATTGCTTTAATCTAACGCAAATAAAAAATTTAATATGTTGAAATAAATAAGAAAGAAAGGTCCTTATGATATTTATGATTGTTAGTATATAATGTAACTATAAATAACTGGTTTCTAAATGTAATTATAATGTTAAAAATTGGATTTTAAATACAATATCTGCAGTAGCATACAATTATATTTATTATTATTATATACATCATCATCTCAACCATGCACATCACAAGAACGCATATGGCAGAATTGCACTATATAATTTGTCGTTTCCAATACTCATATGTAACATTAAATGTTGATCGAAAAACTAAATTGGTTTTATATATACTGTGTAATATCAGGAAGTATAAGATTCGAATTCGGTGTGTAAAACTGTTTGTTGGTGAAGTATTTATTTACTAAGTCCACAAGTAAGACCATTATTTTTTAGTAGGACTACAAGCTATAATTGACATATTCACTGATCGTAAATAAAGTTTGAACAGGTTTATGGAAGTTAGTTGGCAACTCCATTTACAACCACCCCATTTACTCTTTTAAAAAATAGTTGTTTTAAGTCATTGCATGGAAAAAATCAATATGCATCGATTGCATTTAACTAAGTTAATAAAATAACGAGTTTATTCCAATTATGCATAATTACTAATGTTACCTGCATATTTTGCTGAAATGCTTGAATATATTCCTCATTCGTCAACTTTTAAATTTTTTGCTATCTTTTGTTTAATGGAAACGGCAAATTGAATAATCTAGAAGTAGTATTATGCTATCAATTTGCCGCTTGCATTAAACATTATGGATAAACTACACACACAAAAGAATTGAATGAACATTAATTTTTGAATTGAAAACTTATTAAATTTAGACATATTTAATTATTTATATATTTTTTTTTTATGAATTGCATCCTCTCTCATTTTATAATAGTTAAATAATTTCAATTACAAAATGTATTGCTTGAAAAATTTACCATAATTTAAAATAATTAAATAATCAAAAATTGCATTGTGTTATTAATTTTTAATTTTTTAAATTTATTAAATTGTTCTTTTTCTTTTCCCATTTCAGACGAAGTGAATTCTTGGGATGTATGTCTTTTCCTGTTAAAAATGCTATTAATAATGAAATTAATGGTTCATACAAATTACAACCCCAATCGTGCCTAAGCACACCTGTCGAGGCAATTGCAATGTGCGATAATTTTCATTCTAGTGTTGATGAAGTTGTTAGTATTGATGGTGATTTAAGTAGTGGCGGTATTAATGGTGCAAGTAATGGTATTTTTAATGGTGTAGGTGGCTGTGATGGTGCTAGTAATAGTATTGATGATGCTGGTGGCGTTGGGGGTTGTGGTAGTATAACAATTGGCAATACTGATAGTTCAATAATACCATTAAGTAGAAAGGCAATTCATCAACGTGATGCTGATGAAAATTTATTCTTAAGATTTTTGGAATTAGATCCTGTTGCTGAAACACTGTCAACAATTACTAATAATAATAATAATAATACTAATAATAACATTACCAACAGTAATAATTATAATTTTAATAATAATAATAACAATATTACTAATAATAATAATACTAATAATAATAATAATAGTAATATTAATAGTAATAAAAATGATCAACGAAAACTACCCATAAAATTATCAATAGGACGAACACCATTTACAATAACAAAAAAATTAATTAAACCAAATGATAAGGGCTTTGGTTTTTCCATTGTATGGACACATCCACCAAGGATTGAGAAAATCGAACCAGGTTTATCGGCAGAAAAAAGTGGCATATTACCCGGTGATTTTGTTATTTTTGTGGAAAAGCAAAATGTTGTTACAATGCCGGAAATTGACATTTTAAATTTAATACGTTCACAAAATAATATACTGACATTGGAAATATTTCGACGTACTGCAAATAATCGTTGTTCGACCACAACAAATGGTATAAAATCACGTATGCCAAGTATTACAACACTGAGTAATAATCAATTGGATGAACATCCAACGCCAAAACAGTCTTCACTAAATGCACCTAGACCAACGACGGCTTGTTCAAATAATTCATATTCGATGGAGGTTTCAAAGCGACGACTTAATTTACCACAAGTTACATTTAGTAAAGAGGTAGGCAATGGTGTAATTGTTTAATTAAAAATCCTTTTTTTTCTTTCTTTTTAATTGTTTAAGTTATGAATAAACAGGGTATATTTTTATGATCATTATTTAATCGTTTTTCTGTTTATGTTTAATTTTATTTTATTTTTTTTCCTTGTAAAAATATATAGTTTTCCATTATGTACATAATTTGTGAATAATTTTAATTTAACCACTTAAATTATTTTGAAAATAAATTTTATTCCACGAAAAGTATTCTAAATTAAATTGCTTCGCACAGGAAATGTACTATTATGTATGTAACAACCTTCAGTTCGCACTTCTACATCTTACCACTAGCAACAGTCTCTCTAATAACTGTTTTCCTTCACGTTAATATGCATCTAAGACACCAATTGACTGAAACTTGAATATTAGACATGATGGTATTCGTCACTTTCAAAGTTCTGGAATCGCGTACAATATTACTTATAAACAATTTCATTCAAAAATATATAATTTGAAATTTGTATCAACTATCACACCACACTTAACATTTTGAAATACCTATTACACTTTTTGTTTGCGTGATCTAACACCTTTTTAGCACCACCGTTTGTTGCCAAATAACTTTCTAAATATTGATGGGTTTATCACATTATCGGCGATGTTTCTTCATTAGTTTCGTCAATGAAATATTTGTTCTTAAGTCAACCCGCGAACTATACCTTATTAGTTGGTTCAACATTCATCGCATGTCTTTCACTGTTTTGTACCAATAGACATATATAGTGCCAAATTCAAGACCTTTAAGTCGATTAGTTGAAACTTTACCTCATAGCTTTTAGTTCGTTTTTCACTTTTGTCATAACCCAATCTAAAACGAGTATAGAAACAAGCGTGGTGATAAAATAAATTTTTGCTTAACTGAATATAGGCCAGAAACATGACAAAGCATTTCACGATTTCTGCCAGTTATGATGAAGGTTGAATAACCTCATAATGTTAGTCGGCCACTTCATTTACCACCGCTCATACGTACCTTTCTGTTCAGTTTCAGCTTTCAAGTAATTTGTAAATGCTACTGAATTTTGTAAGAGTTGGCATGTTGTGAATATTAAAAATGAATTTTAGTACACAAGAGCGGTAAACGAGAAATAAGCACATTCTTGTTGAAATGGAACATATTCCTATTACTATTTTAATATATTTGTAGAAAAAACTTACCACATCAACCGTAAACATTATATTGTTTTCTCAAGATTCTTATATACAGTTATAGTAAACTGGAAACTTTACTTATCGGCTTACTGGAAGTAAATGCATCTAGAACTGTTTGATTAGGGAATAATATTTCTGTATGCTTTAAAACTTAAATTAAATTTATTTATGTACATAATTAATCACTTTTATATATGTTGTAAATTAATTATTTAAAAGACGAAAATGATACGCTTCTAGAATAGACATATAGTTTTTTTTAAATAATTTATTTTAATTTATTATTTATTAAATTATAAATTATATTAGACTTAATTTTTTATACCAAAATTTAAATTCCAAAAATTAGATAAATTTTACTTTCGGTTATAATTTTTACTTTTTTATGTGTTTTACAATTTTTTTTAAAAATATTTTATTAGTTTAGTTTTTTGTTTAATTTTTAATTTTTTGTTTTAAAAATAAATTGTTTTTAGATTTAATTTTGTTATTATTTTCAATTTACCTATGATAAAAAGGACTCATAATAACAAGAAAAATGCTAATTTTTAACGGATAATTATTGTGAATATAATTAATTAGTTATTTTTGTTTATTTAAAAAATATATTAATTTAATTACACAATTATTTATTACATAATTAACTTTTAATTTATTAGAAAGTATATTTCTATACATAAGTAGATTATAAATTTGCTCTATAAAATACACTTATAATTCATTTATTTTTGTTTTGTTAAAATTTTTATAATTTTGTAAATAATTAAAAATAATATTAATTTTATTTTGCTTTTTTTTTAAATTAATTTTTTTTTTTAATTTTATTCAATTAAGCATAAGGCGATTTTAGAAATTGTGAGATCAAATTCAATTTTTTTTAGAAATTAATTATAGATGCTTACGTTTACAGTGACGAATAAACTGACCAACTAAAATCGACACTAGTCTACCTATCTTTACCTCAACATGGTATTAATATGATGGCCTGTGATGTTGAGGCTTAAAAGATGATGTCAACGTGATGTTTGTCAATTGGGTCCATTATTATTCCTGTTTGGTCATGTCAACGTAGATTATGTACATTCAGGCACATGTCGAATTATAACTTGTAAACATCTGACTCAAATATTAATAACAGGAAAATAAATACCTGATTTGGACTTATCATAAATCCTCATCTGTACCATAAGTCAACTCACATTACGCAATCATGATGTTTTAACTATTTTATTTTCATAATGTCACAATAATTAATATAATTTGAGAAGGCATAGCTATTTGCTAAATTGCTACAAATGCAGTCGTATCTCGACGTATACCTCGACCAATATTTTTGTGTACTTAATCATATTGTGTCCTAAAATTCTGTTGATGCATCTCAATTCTAATTCATTAATGGATTTCATGTGTCATGTCGAATTCAATCATTTCAGCACTATCATATATGCTACAGTACTATCGATCGTTTTGACACATGGCTGTAACACATTACTACAAATACTCAATGCCACATTTGATTGTAAAGAATCTCATCGTCATTATTTAGGGATTCTATCGTAGACCATTTAGTAATATTTATAGTGTAATATATGTTTTTCATAAACGACAATTGTAAGCTCTTAGCTGCACGATTATTAGATGGATGTAATAATTGACTATTTCTAAAGATATATGCTTGCATTTGCTTATTATATTATAAGTATAACAGCATTTACATTTGGTGTCTCAACTCTAACACTACTGAAACATTTATAATCGTGACAAAAATTAATGAAAAAATGACCTAATTAATTTATTTGGTAAATAACGAAAGAATTACATAACATATTTATGAATAATAAATTATTCATTTCTGTATTCTCTAGTGGTGTAATATAGTTACTTTTAGTAACAAATTAACTAAATAGAAAATTATAAATGTATTTTTCTTTATTTGATACATTTACTTACAATCATCGTATATGAAAATACAATTTTATGAATATTTGTATTAAATATAGAATTTGTTTTACAGTCAATTGCACCGCAATTAATTGAAGATCCTGCCAGAAGATACCTATATCAATTAATTAGTAAGGAACAACATTTTGTAAGTGCCATACAATTTGGTATACAAAGATTTGCAAATGCACTTCAAGAACGTAAAGATATTATTTCGTCAATTGATCATAAATCACTATTTCAAAATATCGAAGAAATTCTTCAATTATCTGAAGATATTTTAGAGCAACTCATCCAAGATGAACAAGAACCACAATTAAATTTCTCCTCTCGTGTCTACTTATCAAAATCAACTGCATTTTGTGCTGCCTACAAAAAATATTGTAATGGCATCAAACGAGCTGATTGCGTTCTAGTAATTATTATTTAAAATTATAAATTAAATTTAATTTATAATTTTAATATTAAATTTATTGTAACAAAATTTTAATCAGGTAAATAAGTCTCGTAATACAAATTCAGAATTTGTGAATTTTATAACCGAACCTCAAGTGCCGAAAAAACGTCCAGATATTGTCACCTTTATACATAGACCATTACAACATTTTAGAGAAGTTTTAAAATTGATTTTAATGACAACATCTCATTGTCGAACCGACAGTGAAGCGTATAAAAATTTTACAAAAATTATTAGTGAACTTCAGGCCGCCTATCGACAAATTACAGTCGATGAAGGACTAATGGAACCATTAGGTGAAGGTCGCCCATTATTATCCTTACAGGATCTAGAATCACGATTAGTATTTACAAAATGTAAACCATTTACATTAGCTACTCATGGAAGACAATGGATTTTTGGTAAGAAAAAAAAAATATAACATCAATGTTATTTGATCAAAAAAACAATATAAATATATTTTTATAAAAACACAGGGGGCGATTTATCAAGGGTTGAAGGACGTTCAATAAAACCTTATTGGACATTATTATTTACTGATATTCTTATATTTGCAAAAGTTAGTCGTGATAGGGTATTATTTATTACAGAAGAACCATTACCCTTATCAAATATTATAGATTCTAGTTTTAATGTTAGAAAAAAAGGTGAGTAAATTCATTAAATAATTCAATTCCTTAAAAATATAAAGATGCTCGTGATATCGTTGATTTAAAATTTTAAATGAGGTATGACGAGCGTAGAGAATTATTTTTTCAATTACAGGGGCTGATTGATTTCAGGACGTATAACATAACAGGAACATTCGAAATACAAGGATTCAAATCAGATATCAGCAATGCAAGCACGAAATGTAGACAAATATATTGAAGCAGAATATTCTGCAGCCTACGAAAACAAGTCCTTGAATTCAAATTTCCATTCAAAATAATATCAAGATTTTTAACTCACTAATTGTTTCACTAATATGAAAAAAAAAATCGTACCCTGTGATAATTCATTGTTCTATTTTAAACTCATTAATAATTTCTATTCGAATCTACCAAAAAAAGGTGTTATGAATGTGTCATATATATCAAATTCTGTATGCTATTGAAGTGATCGTGTTTTTAATTTAATAATAGTATTTTTTGCATTAATTGATTTTATTCACTTCAGTTAATAACAAATAATTTAACTTATTAAAATTACAAACATTCCTCTATAATTTCAGCAAATGAATTTCGAATAACAATAGATCCAAATGGTAAAACTGCTGAAAGTCCAACTGCTCACTGTGCACCAGATTTATCTAGAACGCCAAAGAAAAATTTACGACGACGAAACATTATATTAAGAGCACCATCGCAAGAGTTAAAAGCTGTTTGGCAAAATCTATTACAAAGACAAATGTAATAACGATATTCAATTAATTTTAATGAATTATTAAATTCAATTATTTAAATTACAGATTTCTAATTAATGCAACGCTGGGTTCAACATTAAGTAGTCCATTAGAATCACCAGACATTATGCAATCATTTGTACCACTTAGTGATATTGGAGCGGCGACAACATCAATGGCATCAATAAAATTATCATCTGCTGATAGTATAAATTTAAAAACTCAACAGGTTCGTCCACTTCGTCTAACATCTTATTCCACTACATATAATTCAAATACATCTTTATCTCAAACTATTACCAATCCTTATTGTAGCAGTATGTCAATATTTTATGGATTAAATAATACAGACATTTTTACCAATGATAATAATCATAAATTTTTGACAAGTAAACCGGCAACAATTTCTGAAATTCCTGAACTTACACTAAATAATTTAAATAGTCCAAGAAAAATATCAAATGAAAATTTGACAAAATATTCAATGACAGAGAATCAGGAGTTAATGTCAAATTATATAAAAAGAAATCAATTCCATGAATTTAGTTTAAGTTCTGTTGGCCGCTCATTTATCGATAATTTTGATGAATTTGGGGATAAATTAACAATTCCCTCATTAAAAACACCTGACACACCTACCCCAAACATTTCGCCATCATCATCAAATCGTATTTCGGAAAGTTTTTCCAATGATTTCAATAAAACGCCTTCAACACCCAGTATTATTATATCACCAATAACGGAAACAATAAAATATCCAATGGGTAATTTTTGTGGTTCATGGGATCTATTAGAATTGGATTTAGATTTTCATGATGTTAATATTGATCCATCATTTGGGAAGGATGTTGAAGAATGTATATTTTATGGTGATAATCCATTTGGTTTGCTTCCATGTAGACCAACACCACCCGATTCTTTGGATCTATGATTTTAATTTTTGTAAAATATTACCTATATTCACACACATTACAATACATAACATATGTATTTGTTATTGAAATGAATATTAAGAGCCAAAAACTACATGTCACAACTCAAAAAATATTTTTATTGCACATTCATTACACATAAATTTTAAGGTTTTTTGTTTAATAATTACAATAATATTTGTTATATAGAGAACAAGGAGTGCCAATGTAATATCATAGCTTCCCATCCATCCGTTACATTTTATAGCAATATTTTACACACTAATAAAATTGTCTACTAAATTATTCAAATTATAATTCGATCGTAGTTCTTATTACATTGGAAACTATTGTACATTTTCGGTTATCTTTTATTGGTACATATGTATTTGAAGCGACTAATTAACATCTTAAAATGCCGCTCTATGTACCCTTTGGCTAATATGTTGTATATTGGTTAATACTTAGAACTAATTTCAAGTATATACCATGCTGTACAAAATAACAAATTTTTTAGAACATGAATCATTTGAATCATGAAATATTTGAAATAATTATTTAGAATTCTCGTTAGGTTATTTTAAAAGAATTTCTACATAAGCAAAAATTAAAAACTCCATCAAAATATTAAATATTTGGCAGCATATCAATATACCCCGTTGCAGAATCTGCATTTATCATTATAAACTAACGCTAGCATGTTATTGGTATCAATGTATAATACTTTAGCTTGTCTGATTAATTTAATACTCTTATTTCTTTTTTTGATTCATCTGCGTCTTAATCAGAAGGTATATTTACTTTTTAGTGGTAAAATGTACCTTCTTACAATTTTTTGGTAACCTACTAAGATTGAGACTGGTCTTACAACTAACTGTTAGAAATACCACATCATATTCAGACTTTTTAAACACACTCCCAATTACTGTCAATTACGGTTAATTATACTCAATACATAATACATTTATGAATTTGCTAAGTGACAAAGATTTCAGAATTGAAGACTTCGCATGTTAATAAAATTTGATTTAACATCATAAATGTATTTTCATGACTCGATGGAAGTGTAATTAAAGCATTATATTTATCAAAATGTGATAATAAATAATTAATTTGATGTATCTGATGAAATTAATTTTCATAGTCACTACAGCAACGATCAATTTGATTTTCAATGTATTCTATCAGTTGAAATAAATAATGTGGCATGCATATTGCATTAGACTGCATTTTTGAAAATATATAATAAATGTCCAATTTGAAATTTTATTTTAATGTTTTAAAAAGAGAAAAATTTATTTAACTTTTTTTTTTATATATAGACTCGTATATTAAAAATAATAAAATATTAACTATAGTGATAATAAAAAAAATATAAATATATAACGAAGAGTGATGTTAAAACCTTCAGTTTAAATCTAATTAGTGTCATTGCAAATTACATGTTTAAAATTCATTCAGTACTTAAATTGTAATTTAAATATTCCTCATTGTGTATTTTAAATATGTCACTTAGATTATATATTAAATTCAAAGATTTCATTAGACTTGTGAAGTAATCGGTATCTAAAATATGTGCGATGTGTTAATAACATATGCATTTCTGCTCATTGGTGACACAAGTAAAATATCTGTTATGAGACACTGTCATTAAACACATAATTAGGTATATTACTAACAACAATTAAAACTAAATTTAAATTAATTAATCCTTGTCCTAATTTACGTTATAAATAGTAAGATGTTTATAGTCAGAGCAAATGATTCCCTTAAAGATTAATCCCGAGATTATTTTGGTAATGAAACTGATTTCAGTCCAATATATACATACAGTACAGATTATATAATTAATGTAAGTCTAAGATTAATTTATTTTTTGTAATAAAACATAAGAATAAATTTAAGCAAAAATAGTAAGGATACAATTAATTAAAATTAAAGTATTCATAAAAATTTGGTAAAAATGGAAATTTATAAAGAAACAGAAAATTATTTATAATTATTTTTTTAAGAAAGGAAAATACGATAATTAACATAAATTTATAGTGTCAGAATACAAATTAGGTTAGGCAAAATTTAATAATTCTTAGATAAAACAAATAAAAAAAACAAAATATTAAAAATTATTCCAACATTAAAAATGAAAACATATTTTTTGTGATAAATTTTTTTTTTAGTCCTTAATCTTATTTCAAAAATATTAATAATTATTAATTTACTATTATTATTAATTGTTGTTGAAAATGTTGTATACAAATTGTATTTTTGATTTTAATTTCATTTATGAAAAATAAAAAAAAATGGTTATTAAAAAAATTAGCGTTTTATTTATTTTAATTTTAAATTTTGATGGAAAATTTTGACGCAAAAAATATGTTTTTAATAGTATGTTTCTTACAAACATTTTCGGATTTTATATTTTATATAATAAACACCAGAACAAATTATTGGAAATAAATTTTAAATATTATAATCAACATACACAACACAGAATATTCAAATATCAAGTACTCATATTTTAAACAATTTAAAACATTTTTAGAATGTAGTACTGTTGTACTTTTGAACTGTAATTACTTTAATGACTTTAACTCAAACTTTAATATCTTATAATATTTTATATTTCCTTACTAATACAGAACTGTGCCTTCAAAAAATCTGTAGTGACATTCTTAACCAGAATATTCTAGAATATCATTACCCTTTTATTAAGAATGAAGCATCCTATTTCCATTTTCATCGATAACAACTATCTAAGCTACAAATTAAAATTTAAAATTCACATAAGTGGAAAGAATTTAAGGCAGGACTAAAGTCATTGCTAAACTTAATGTATGCAGTACTACCTAAAATTCATCAATTCTCGTTTAACAAGCTTGCTGTTTAACCTGTTAAATATTTAAAATTATTTGTAAACATATAAAAATTACTAAAAAAATTACATTTTAATTTAGAATAAAATTATAATATATTATTATTTTCAGTCTAAGCATAGTAAAGTCTCTCGTCAAATTGAAGAAATCATTGATGAGAAATGTCGATTTTTAAATAAAACGGGTACATCCAAAGGTAATGCAATACATTTAGCACAGTGGATGAAGGGACAATTAGACAGTACGGTACTAAATCCATAAATAATATTACCATAAAATTTGGAGTTATGATTTTTCAAATTATTTTCCAATAACATAGTTAAATTTATCTGAACCACAATCGTCTGAAACAGAAGATGAAACTTTAGAAGAATGGAGTCAAGATCAATTACTTAAACGCTCAAAAGAATTACTATTAACTAATGAGAATAATTTATATAATAAATCATCAATTGAAATTTCATTTAAAAGATGTGATAGTCGAATGGAGGAAATAATTCTAAGTGAAATTGATGGGGAAAGTAAAAGTGCATCAAAAAGCACAACTTCTGATAGTCAAGTAAGTGATCATTAATTACATTTTTTTAAAAAAAAACTAAACAAAAAATAAAAATAATAACTTTGATTCATAACCCGTATTTACATT